>JAPTHA010000006.1:12375166-12389504 GCA_029814585.1 Gymnapogon annona | reverse complement strand
CCGGCTGCACATTCGAGTCACGGATGTGAGGACATACAGCTGCAATTCAGTGCTTAAAGCACCGCCTCTGGCGGTCAGGAGGGATGAAATAGAACTAAACAAAACAAAAATGAGATAAAAAACAAAAAAAAAATACTCAAAACACCTAAATAAGTGAACCGCATGAGTCACAGAGAGACATATGTTGACCTCACACCTCCTAAGTCCTACAAGCCCTGAGCTGAATCAATGTGTTACGTTGGCAAATTTTCCATGTAGTTTATAAATGGTCCCATATCTTGTAGAACATTCTACTTCTTTTTTGCATGTTTTTATTCTTCTGCTGGACTGTGCTGATGGCAGAGCTTTTGTGTTCTGACGATTTTACTCGTTTCTTTAGGCTCAGTGCCTTCTCCTAAGTCCGTGGCATCGTGGGTGTTGTGTCGTGGGCTCGGGAAGACCCTGGATGAGATGACAGTCACCATCCCTCATGACCTGTATGTGTTTGGCACCCAAGAAAATTCGGTGTGTGATCGAGAGTGGGTGGAGTCACTACGAGCCATGTTGAAAGAACAGACGGAGCTGGATTATAAACCGGTGAGGAAGTCAGGCGGATTGTTCCAGATTTAATGCTGTTACACTGGACGTCACCATTAGAAGAGCTTCTGTGTGTGACACGGATGTTTCTGTCATTGTTAGAAGTCACAGTTGTGTGTTTGTGAACACTAACACCACCTCTTTGGTTGTAGATCGCAGTCCAGACTCTGTGGAACATAAAGATAGCGGTGCTGGTGAAACCCGAACATGAGAATCGGATTAGCCACGTGGGAATGTCCAGCGTCAAGACGGGCATTGCCAACACACTAGGTAACGACTGTATTTACTGTTAATTCAGCTTAGTTTCTACATTGAACAATTTTCACAGTTTGTGATTTTTTTTCTGTCGATTTATCTGTTGTTTTTTTAAGATATATTTATTGCTGATGGTTTTCTAGGTAACAAAGGGGCGGTGGGCGTGTCCTTTATGTTCAACGGCACATCTTTTGGCTTCGTGAACTGTCACTTGACATCAGGGAATGAAAAAATTGCCAGGTATCAACACATATTTCACACATGCACATTCCATAGACACTGCGTATGAGGATTTGTGAATATTAAGTAAGGCTTTTAAAAACAAAAAGCTTATTTTTGTTCAGTTCTTCATAAAATAATCAACACATTTACATGAAAAACTGGGTGATCACACTTTTTACAATCACTTTTTATTGCACTTTTTATTATACTGTGTGATGTTTGACGTCTGCAGGAGGAACCAGAACTACCTGGATATCCTGCGGCTCCTGTCTTTAGGGGATAAACAGCTGAGCTCCTTTGACATCTCACTACGCTTCACACACCTCTTCTGGTTAGGAGATCTCAACTACAGACTGGATATGGATATACAGGTGAAACAGAGCACACACATACAGACCGAGAGCTGAGTGGAATGACCTCACACTGCAGATGGAGGTAACACAAATACCTGTTCGTGTGTCCACAGGAAATTTTAAATTACATCAACAGGAAGGAGTTTGAGCCTCTTCTGAAGGTGGATCAGCTCAACCTGGAACGGGAGAAGAATAAAGTGTTTCTACGCTTCGGTTAGTAGAGTCTAACCTGAGGTTCTGCTCATTTGTAGCTTGACTACTGTGCCTAGTGTATCATACAGGGTCTCCATGAGTCCTTAATGTCAGACTGAAAAAAATCTTTAAATCTCAGTGTCTAAATTAATTTGTCTTCATACTTGAAGACTAATCATAAATCATAACTGATTCTCTTTCCAGCGGAGGAAGAGATCTCATTTCCACCTACGTACCGTTATGAACGTGGCTCAAGAGACACTTACGTTTGGCAGAAGCAGAAGGCCACAGGGGTACAATCCCGATCCGGAACAACACACAGGCCAGTGGTGCAGAACTCCTCACAAAACTCTAACCATCTCCTATTTTTTCTGTTGGTCCTAGATGAGGACTAACGTTCCATCGTGGTGTGACAGGATCCTGTGGAAGTCCTACCCAGAAACACACATCGTTTGTAACTCATATGGTGAGGTCATCAGCACAGAATCATCCACATGCTGTACATTTGTTTCCATCTGATTTAATATAGGTCATTTTTACATTTTAGCAACATTTTGGAAATTGTAACTGGAATTTAATTCAGATGTGATTTTTTTTTTCTTTACCAAGAACAGTCAATAATCAAAATAAGGATTAAGTATAAGATTCTGATCTTATATAATCATCTTGGCAAAGAGAGGCACAATAAAAATACATCAAAGACATAAAAGAAACAAAATACTTTATCCTGAAAGTGCTGATCATGTATTGAACCTTGTTTTTTTTTTTTTATTTCCCAGGTTGTACAGATGATATCGTGACCAGCGACCATTCTCCTGTGTTCGCGACCTTCGAAGTGGGCGTAACTTCCCAGTTTGTCTCCAAAAAAGGTACAAACTGAGTGCGAGTTCTAACTCACATTTGAGCAGAGACCAGAAAAAGAAAAGGCAGTAAAGGAAAAATCCCCACCTCACTGTCTCCCTGCTTCTGTCTAGGTCTGCCAAAGTCTTCAGAGCAGGCCTACATCGAGTTTGAGAGCATTGAAGCCATAGTGAAGACTGCGAGCAGAACCAAATTCTTCATTGAATTCTACTCTACTTGTCTGGAAGGTGAGATCAACATATCCACCGATACGCTGTGGCGTCCATTCAAACACAGTCAAAGCATCTGTAGTTCTTTAAGACACATAGAAATCCAGTAGGACCACCAAGTGGATGTAATAGACTTGGATCTGTTTCTTCTCTTTGTATCTTTCTCCTTCCCGACCACAGGCAGTCAGTATACCATTAAGCTAGCATCCGTTTTTGACCTGTGCTGCACGAGCCCCCCCCCCTCCTCCCTACCCCCACGCCTCCCTGTCCACCACGTACTATTATCAGAACGTTACAGAAATATCTCCCTTCTCTTCTTCCCCCTTTCCTCCCTCACCCTCTTCCCTCTGCCTTCTCACTCGTCCAATCTGCCCCCTGCGTTTCTCTCTCTCTCTGTCTCTCACCGGTAGAGTTCAAGAAGAGTTACGAGAACGACAGTCAGAGCAGCGACAACGTCAACTTCCTGCGCGTGGGCTGGTCCAACAAGCAGCTAACGACCCTCAAACCCCTCCTCTCTGAGATCGAGTACCTTCAGGACCAACACCTGCTGCTCACAGTGAAGTCTCTGGATGGATACGAGTCCTACGGTATGACCAGGGTTTGTCTCCTGTACTTCCTCATGTAAAGCTGTTCTTCAATCTGGATTTCATTATCTCGTTGAGTCTATTCTTTCAAATGACGAACAGTGTGTGTGTTATTATTCTCTCCACCAGGGGAGTGTGTGTTGGCTCTGAAGTCAATGATTGGCAGCACAGCACAGCAGTTTCACACTTATTTGTCCCATCGAGGTGAAGAAACGGGGAACATCAGGGGTTCCATGAGGGTCCGAGTGCCCTCTGAAAGAATGGGAACCAGAGAGCGGCTCTATGGTAGTGTACCTTATGGAACTATGACAGTTGTACTTGATGAGCAGACATTAGGAGTCACTGCACACAAAATGAAAAACACAACACAGTGTGTGCATTCTTATAGCGTTTTTTCCTGTTTTGATTACATTTTTGTGGCAGAGCATTATTTCACAGTCCATTTTTCATCTTTTTTTTTCCTATCTATTTCAGAATGGATCAGTGTAGACAAAGATGACACCGGTGGACCCAAAGGAAAATCCACATTACATCCCAGAGTGGGACATGAATATGTGAAGTCAGTACACTGCTTTTAATTCTGTAGTTGGTGCTGTTGATGTTACATATTAGGTTTGTTCGTGTGGTAATGTTCTAATTACCACACATATGCATGTCTGTATTAGTAGCCAACCTGGATGCATATAAAGTATGTGCAACAGGAAAAACAAATGTTTCAAGGGAAAAACCATCTATTAACCAAAGAGTTCATATTTAGCATGATATCCCTTTGCATGTAACATGTCTTTAATCCTTTTTTTTGACAATATGCAAATTATTACATTTATACCGCGTTTCATGGAACACATTTCTGAGGCTTCTGTGTGCTACTTCTTATCATGGGGTCAAGGGTCACACTAAATGGTGACTTTAACCTTGTTGTATCATTTCAACCCTGAAAATACAATAAAGTTGATGCTGACCCAAGACTTTTGCGTGACACTGAATGTGTTTAACGCACATGAGTGAGCAAGTAACTACTGAACATGTTTTTTTTCCGCTGACTTGTTCATTTTGAGTAGACCTGTATTTGTATCCACTCACATTACTTTTTTTTTTTTCATTCTTGCACATACAGACCATCTGTGGTCCGTAAACAGCTTGGCGAGTTGGGGAAGGTCAGTGAAGAGGGAGAAAGGAGCAGCAAAGAGGACACCGCTGCAAGGTAAACACACACACACACACATTCCTTTGGAAGCATGCGGCAGATCTGCGGGATATGTTTAAGTGTGAATCACGACACACGAATTCTGTCTGTGTTGTGAAGGCCAAAGCAGGATCCTTCAGATGCGGATCCGTCCATCAGCAAGAACAGCTACAATAATCCTGCGTACTACATCCTGGAGGGTGTCCCTAACCAATCGGCTGCTGCTATGTCCCCCGAACACATCACGTCTCCCACCTCCGCCAACTCCCAGGCACCCAAAGGCCCTCCTCCCTCTGTGGGGGCTCGAACCAAACCCCCCTGTGCAATGTCGGGGCCCTCGCATCCCCGCAGGCCCCTGACTGGGCATCCAGTCCGAGCCATTAGTGAGGAGGGGTCTTCAGAGGACGACGCTGGCGCCGGTGTGGTAGGAGCGCAGGGGGGTGGTGTTGGAGGAACAATTGGAACCACACTTAATCGCCCACCGCCCGACTTTCCCCCTCCTCCTCTTCCCAAGGGAGCGCTAGAAATGGTCTCTGAAGTGCCTTTCCCTAGACCCCGCCCCATTTACCCAGACCTGGCGGAGGTCAGGATCCCGGCTGCCCCTCCCTCTGCACCATTGGCACTTGGGGAGGGAGTTAGACGAGGAGGTGGTGGTGGTGGTGGTGGTGGTGGTGGTGGAGGAGGAGGAGGAGGGGCGTTGGACGACCAGTCGTGTTCTGTGCTCCAGATGGCAAAGACTCTGAGTGAGAGCGAGTTTCCGGGGCAGCCTCCACGTGCCCCATCTGCACCGCCTCCCCTCAGGGGGCAGGTGATGGGTTTAGGACTGGACGCCTGCCGCACCTTCCCTCCCAGAAACCCCATCACAGAGAGCATTGCAGAGGACATGCCTGAGGAGGTGGGTGGTCAAGTTCACTGTCGGGGTCGGGGATGTTTTCCACTTGCAACAAATGATTCACTTCCTTTCGGGATGATTATGGGCGGTGTCTGTCAAACAACCTCTTTCATTTGGACCTATTCTGACTTTATTTTACGGTTTGACAGGTTCAGAGACAGCAGACAAAACACACAAAAACTAAAAAAAAAACCAAGATGGTGGGCGGGGTCTAATTTTTCATTTTCTATCAACACATTTCTTGGTGATTGTCAACAGAATTTCTGTCCATTTCTCAGCACACTTGAACAGTGTGGGTTTAGTTAGATTCACTAGTAGACAGACGTCAGGGTCCAGTGGAAATTTGACCCCATGGATATTCCATAGGGTTTCACACACACACACACACACACACACACACACACACACACACACACACACACACACACACACACACACACACACACGACAAAACCCCTGCAAATTAGAACACTGCAGAATGAAGGAATGTTCCTTCTTCTATGCCACATATAAAACACAAAGGTGATACATTAGTTATATTTATGTAATTTTTGTGGGTGATATACAGCTGATGGAGGAATTTGAACTGGATCAGTCTATACCTAGTATTTATAGTAGAGGTGACTCCATCTGTGGATTAGTCTATACCTTGTATTTATAGTAGAAGTGACTCCATCTGTGGATCAGTCTATACCTACTATTTATAGTAGAGGTGACTCCAGCTCAACACAGATTCCTCCATAACTCTTCCTCACTGGTGATTCCTAGATCCATTTCCCCTTGAGTCTTTTTCATTGAATCTGACTTTAATTTCTCCCGTGCAGGCTCTCTGGGGCAGCAGTAGCTCGTCTTTATCTGTGGGGGACTCTTCAGTGGGCGAGTGGCTCCAGAGACTGGGCCTGGAGAGATATGAGCAGGGTCTGTTACACAACGGCTGGGATGATCTGGAGTTCCTCAGGTACAAACACTGACATGTATCAGCGCTCAGCAGTGCAGCCATGCAGACACACCTGCAGTACTGTGTACCTTTGGTGGTAATATTTTCTCTGAACTTTGTCATTTCATCTTTATTTCACAGCGACATTACTGAAGAGGACCTGGAGGAGGCGGGAGTGCTCGATCCCGCCCACAAGCGCATCCTGCTGGAGAGCCTCAGGCAGCAGCAGCAGCAGCAGCAGCAGAAATAAACTGTACCAAACTGGTGGATGGCTGGTCCAAATCAATGTTAGCACACCGGGTCCCAAGAGGCCAAATCTCAGCTGAACTGAAACAAGCTGAAATGTGCCGATTCATGCCAGACTGTGCCTTGTGAGAGAATTTGCACTCCATTTTTACTTTCAAAAACACTTATTGAACCAATGTTTTTTTTTGTTCACATGTACTGTATGTACTGTATGTTGTCAGTGTGATAGAAGTGGCCTTACTGAGCAGAATCATTTCAGTCCCTTAAGCATCTCTACATAATGCAGCTCAGCTTTAAGCCTAGAGTGAAGATGCAGGATGCAATGTGTGATTTTTATTTTTCAGACCACACAGAATTTGAGGTTATGACCGACCACAATGGACTTTAAAGTGAATCTTTTTGCGTCACAGCATCAGTCGTGACCTGCAGCCAACGTTAACGTCTGCTTTTCACAGTAGACAGACGGACAGACTGAACACATTCTGCCATAATGAGATGGAGGGCTCCAAACGTTATGTTTTGACATGGGTCCTACTCATGGAAGAATCTGTGGGATGCCGTCAAAGCATTAGAGAGCTCCTGTGGGTGTTGTCAGCCCACGGCTCGGGCACAGGAACCCTATGGTTTCCGAAGTGGAGGCGGGCAGGAAGTTGAAGCATCGTGAAGCAGTAGTAGAGCGGTCCTAGCCTCGCAGCATGACATTAGTTGATGTTTTCGTGGTAATGTCTCGGCCACTGTAGCTTAAAAGGGGACACTGGTTGTACTGCATCAGTGTTTCTATGTCTATTTATTGTATTACATTTTGTAATGATAAAGGGAATATAAAACAACCCACCAAACCGGTCCTTGATCACCTCGATACAACATGCACATGGCAGTCAATGTTGACCAATCGATTTCCACATGGGGGGTCTCAGATGAAATGGCTCAACACTAGCCTTTCATGGTTTTTTTTTTTCTCCCCTACGCTCTGGTACTGACATGTAGTTTGTCATTATTAGAGATTTATTTTTTTCAGGCACCTTTTTCCGCATCCTCCAGCCTAAAGTGGAGAAACAGTAGATGAAGCAATAAAACTAGAAGGGACTATGTCTGATAGTTAGTGCTGAAAATATCAAATATCACTGTGTCTGTGTGAGTGTGACAATGTGTGTGTGACTGCAGCGTTTGTCATCGTCACATTAATTGCCTCTGAGGACGTCACATTACGGTTTGCGGAGTTGTAGTTGCAGTCATACATTACACATACCCGCATTTTTCGGTCGCTTCTGTGATACATTGGCGTCTGCAATGGAGTTTCTTTATTCAGGGAACTGATTAACAAGGCCAAGTAGATGAGCTAAGAGTAATTCTACTGAAGAGTAACCATGGCAACATGTTGTCTTAGAGAACCCATTTGTCACCAAAAGGTTTGTTTATAATATACTGTAGCTAATAGAGCTTTTTTTTTTATTGCAATGGTTTAATTTCTTTCTGTTGTTACGTGTCATATTTTCTGAGGTTGATGACATTTTGTACACACGGGAGATGACTAGTAAAAGGTTAAAATGTGGGAGCTCAGCTGTCTGCAGGACAGATGTTGTCTGTGCAGTTTTCATTGTTCTCTCGTTTAACCAGCAGATGGCGCTGCTACTTCACGAACCTCATCTACAAGACACTGTCCCATCAGTTCTTGTCAGTACTTCTGTCCTGTCGTGTGTGTGTGTGTTGTGGTTTCAGTTGGCCTTTGTCGACATGTTGGTGTTCGTGATGAGACTCCTTACACTGTCCTAACTTTTCAATCCTGCCAGTGAGACAAGAAGCAAAAGTTGTTTATACAGATGCAAGTGCGGACGTTTCCTCCCCTCATCCGGCCAAATTACTCACCCCAACTTGCTTGTTTGCAACTTAATTAAAGGTTAAATATTTAGCTATACAAGCTTAAGGTAGCACCCTAAACTAAATTAATGTGCTATTTTTTATTTTTTTTTTAGTACCAGAATATATGGTGACTTTATTCTCAGATGAGCGTGGTGTGGCAGCAGGTTCATTCATGTGTGTAACAGATTGACCTTGTTTCTTTTTCCTGTTTCTCCACATAAATTATTTAGAGCACATCCATCCTAACACTCATCTATTGACCTGTTGTGTAACATGTGTGCTGTACAGGTGTATTTGTCACTGTGTTGTAACTTTTAAAAGCCAAACAACTGTAATAGTGAGAATGAGCAATTTGCCGTTCAGACATTTTAAAATCTTTTGTGTATTTAAGGTGTTTTTTTTTTTTTTTTTTAGATTTTCAGTGTTCACAGTGAGGAGAGCGTGAGAGAGATCGTGTGTGTGTGAAAAAGATTGTTTTTTCTGACACTCCATTGTGTTTTTTCCATGTAGTCTCTTTTATTGTGTTAACTTAATGCTCAATGTATTTTTTTTCAATTAAAGTCTAATAACTTTACATATTTTGTAGATTGACTGTTTTTCTTTTTTTTCCAGGAAGAAACCAAAAGACGTAATCCAGGTGTAGACGTGTCAAATCTAAAAAAAACAAAAAAAAACAAAGGAAATAGATAATGGTAAAATATCACTTTTAGCATACATTGGTTCTGTCACACAAAAGAAACCACATCGTACGAGTCATCACTTAGTGCTTTCATAATGTAGATTTATTAGAATATTCAGAGTAGTGCTATAACTTCTCATTCACTAGAGCTTCTGTCGATTCATAGTTTCGTAGATGTGTTGGTCTGTCAGACAGAGGCTCCGCAATGAAATAAATCTGCAAAGCAATGTGAGAGACATTAAAAAAATGCTACCTAATATTTATATTACTAATTACAGAATTTACAGTCACATAATTTTAGCAGTTAAAAGAAATGTGTGGGTTTCTCAGTGAAATAAAAAAAACTAATAAATACACATTTGTTTTCCCCTTTTTTTTAGGGGGGCGGGGGGTGGGGGGGTTCTGACATGAACAACTCCATCGTGATAAATCATAGCACTGGATCAAATTTGCTTCTGTGAATTGCACCTAAAGGAAACTGCTCACACAAGCAACTTTCAGAGGTGATGGAAATGCATCAAGAGTAAAAAAATAAAACACTAAAACTGAAGTGTTACGTGGGAGGAAGATGTATTCAATCAGACAAAAGGAGAAATCCTGTCTCTATCCTTGTACTATACTGCCAACAATTGATCAACATGATTTTATGCATTACAGAGAAAAAAACAAAACATTTTGTGTTCTTTAACTTTTGGAAAATGTTTAACTCTGCTGAGGCGTAATTAAAGTCCCAATGAGGAGGAAAAAATCTCCAAAAACAATGATGCCAATGAGTCGTCGCACTATTATAGCAACACTAAAATTCAGGCCGTAGTCCAACAAAGTTCTCCACATTTTCTCTTGCGGACTTTGAATGGAGTCCACTGTTTGCTAGAGAAAGGCATTATGGGACAGAGCCAGACATCGGGGATGGGATGTAAAAGCTTCACTGAGAAGCGTGGTGTGGATGAGAGGAGGGGAGAAGTCAGAATTGATACAGTAAAGGAGGCGAGGAGGGGATGAACTGGGGAGGCGTCTAGTCTGGACCCGGCTGTGTTAATTGGATTTTAGAATGCCCTGTTCTGTTCAGCAAAGAGGTTTAAGTGGGGGTCGGGGGGTGTGGGATCCTGGCATTTCTGGCTTGGGGTCTCTGTGTGTGTGTGTGTGTGTGTGTGTGTATGTCAGGAGCTTAGAGGAAGTTGTGCTTGCTGGTAAAAGTTTGCTTTGTCTTCCCTTCAGCCGAGGCCAGACGCGTGATGTTGGTGTTTCTGCTTTAGCCTGGTACCTGACCGCCATGTTTATCAGAGCTGTGGACGAACAACAGGGTCTGTTCAGTCGGACCGCTCCTCAAGGAAAATCTGCCTACACACACAAAACGCTGTGTTTCTGTACATGGATAGACTCGGTTAATTTCGTAGACTCCACAACTCCTATGAGCAGGTTGAGTGTGAAGGAGAGGTGAATCCTCCCGGTGGCGTCCTGCAGGTAAATGTACACAGTTGCATATTGAGGGTCAAGGCCTGTTTTGTTTGTATGATTTGTTTTTTTTTGTTTGTTTGATCAGGATAAGAGGGGTGGGGTGGGGGTCAGGGGTTCTAAGTTGAAGTACAGCAGATTATACCACTGGATACAGGGCTATAACGGTCCCTACCCTCCCAACAAAACCCCCTCTCTGTTCCAGTAGGTCGCGCCCAGTGTTTCTGCGATTCTTTCCCTCTGTGCTTCAGAACAGGTTCGTCTTGATTGCAGGGTTGGGTTTTCTGTGGAAGGAGGACAGAACTCCAGCGAAAGGCCCGGTCATACTGTCCGCCGGCTGCCAGGCCTTCAGAATCTCCTGAGTCTGGGCTGCAGGCTGAGCCACGGCCGGGTTGGACGGGCCCAGGCTGGACCAGCTGGGCGGCTTCAGCCCCTGGAGAACTGGCGAGGTGGAGGTGTTGACGTAGCCGCTGTTGGGAGGGGCTGGGCTGGGGCTCAGGCTGGCTGGGCTCCCCAGGTTCCCGCTGGCCGAGCCCGTCAGGGACGCAGTGCTGTCAGGTGTGGGGCTGCAGGTGGATTCTTTGGATTCGTCATCGTCCGAGGAGGATCGGGGCTCTCCGCTCTTCTTCCCGGAGCTGCTGCTGCTGCTGCTGCCCGTGGCGCCGGCGGAGCTGTTGGCTTTGGCATTGGCTGCTCGCTCCTGCTTACGGAACTTGGCACGCCTGTTCTGAAACCACACCTGTAACATACGCACATACACACAAGGATGGATGGATGGCTGGATTAATACATGGATGAATGGTAATACACTACTTTATAACTTATAGCTACAGTACCATATAATTAGCCTCATACACAATAATAATAATAATAATAATAATCATCATCATCATCATCATCATCATCATAATCATAATAATATCATCCCTCAGGATAGCTCAGTTGGTAAGGCACCGGGCTGGTGCATAATGGGACCTGGGTTCGATTCCTGTGAGGGAGTGTCCAGTGGGGTTGGTGTCAGGAAGGGCATCTGATGTAAAAACTCCTGCCAAATTGAATATGCAAATTGGATTTGCTGTGGCGACCCCGGAAGGGAAAAAGCCTAAAGAAATCATCATTATCATCTCTGGGCACTTCAATCATGCATACTGTCTATTTTGTACAAGAATTCAACTGATGTATATCTGTCTACTCTTTGTATTCTGCTGCTGTATCTGAAATTTCCCTGAGTGGGACAATTAAAGGTAAAGGTATGTATCAATAATAATAACTGCATATTTTTCAAGTCAAAGCAAAAGATATAAAATGAAGTAGCATTGTTGAGATTAAAGTTACATAGATATAAAAAAAAATCACTCATACAATTATGCTATGAGGCAACAATGTGTTAATCTGATGAATAATGTGTGTTGCTCTGCTCATTTCCACACAAAATGGCCTATTTCTTTTATAATCTCAATAGGAACACTAGAGATGAGTCCACAGGGGTGGTTCTTACCTGTACCCGGGCTTCTGTCAGGTCTATCTTCATTGCCAGCTCCTCCCGGGTGTATATGTCCGGGTAGTGGGTCTCGGCGAACACCCGCTCCAGTTCCTTGAGCTGAGAGCTGGTGAAGGTGGTGCGAATCCGCCGCTGCTTCCTCTTCTCGTTCAGGCCCGAAGGATCCGAGAAGAACTTATATGGAACTGGGAGAAAGAAAGGATTATGAGTGAGAAAGCGTCACGTAAATGAAAATGACTCACACCGGGAAGACCCCGTTAACGCGCATCAAAACCGGAAGAAAAATCTTTTATTTTTTTTCAACCAGTGAAAGTAAGCGGAGGTGAGTGCTTTAAAGTGGTTTATTTTGGTTGATTAATGTGAATGTTTAAAAGGGGCTTATTTTGGTGGATTAATGTGAATGTTTAAAAGGGGTTTATTTTGGTTTATTTATGTGAATGTTTTAAATTCTTTTATTTTGGTTCGTTAATGTGAATATTTTAAATGGGTTTATTTCGGTTTGTTAATGTGGGCGATCGACCAGAAACCGAGGAAACTAAATAAATTGAGATTGTCCCGATGGGTAGGTTTTAGGCCGTAGGCTTTTTTTGCCAAATATATTCATCATTAAAATATTGAAGAAAAGCAATTAGAATTTGCGGGCCGTCACTGTTGAATTTAATGTACACTTTTTGTATTGATATAAACTGTTTTGCACTCATATGAAAAACTACATAGCTTAATTAACCTACTTAGAAAATAGATATCTAAATACTAATAATAACAATAATAATTATTTGCGATAATAGGCTGCAAATAGACTACGGAATTTGGGGAGATTCCTAAGAAACTATTTGACAGCAATTTTGAATTTTTACTTTTTTTCTACAAAATCTAAAATAAACATCAAATGTATTCTCGTGATTAAAATAATCGAATCTGTTGCAATTGTGTTTTGACATCCCAGACATAGGTGTAAATTCTTCAAGCATTCTCTACTTTACAAATAATGAATAACAACTATAAAAAAAACAAGGAATAAACTGTTTTAAACGAATGAGGACATTTTACATCACCATCGTTTTGATTCCTTCTCTATAAACAAGTGTGATATTGGAACAAAACGTGTTCTCCTATCGTTAAGCAGGACTTAATATTCTCGTTATAATCAGGCCTATAATTATTTTATTATTAGGTCTATTAGTATTAATAGTGTTGTTATGCGTGTGGTGTATTTTTAAATACACTCATAACATAGAAGCAGATTTTTAATTACACTATAACATAGATTAAATATATATAATCCTCAGTGTAATTAAAAATCTGCTTCTATGTTACGAGTGTATTTGCTTCTATGTTATGAGCGTATTTAAAAATACACCACATGCGTAACCGAATTATTGTTGAAATGTGTGTTAAATCGGCAGTATTGGTTGATGACGACTTGGGTTTAAATGATTAAATATTTACATCTCGGATTTCAGAATGTTTGGACTTCCACCGATTGCACACAGGTGTCACTGATCGACGGCTTCTGATGATTGGTTATTTTTCCTCGAGTATATCGTGTTGTTTTTGCAGGTGGTGCGCGTGTGCCGGTGTGTGTGTCGGTGCCGGTACCGGAGGTGTAGGGTGTGGGCTGGTGCTCCCTCAGGGCCCCCAGGGTGCAGCTGGCCGTGCTGAGCGGGGTGCAGCCCGGGTTGGTGAAGGGTCCGCTCCGGATGGGGTTGTACTGGAACGAGTTGGCCTGGCTGCACGAGCTGAAGTCGTAGGTGGCCTCCATGGCCGCCATGCACGAGTCGTAGGTGTTGAGGTACGGGTATTCCATCTTATACATGGAGGAGCCGGTGGAGAACTCGGTCTGCATGTGGAACCCGGTGAACGATGAGGGAGGCACAGGTGCGTCTTCGGCCCCGGTTACAGCGGCGCGTGGCCCCGGTACGCTTTCAGTCGTCGCTATTGTCCACCACCGGCTATCCAAAATCCACCTTTTAACTCTCACTGTCACGAGTTTTTGGTTTCTCTCTGTCTTTTTCTGGGGTAAATAATCCTGTCGTTTCTCTCTCCGTTACACTCTCCCGGTGTTTTGTTTTTTTTCCCGGTCGCTGCTCTCTACCTCCACGTGCTTGTGCTTCGCTCCGCGCTCGCTCTTCGTTTGACAGCCGCTGCAAGCTCGCGCGGTGTTTATAATAAACTTGGCAGCGCGAGAGACAATAGCAAGGCGGTGGTCTAGTTTCCATGACAATGCCCGGTGACTATAACTGGCGGGGTGGGGTGTGTGTGTGTGTGTGTGTGTGTGTGTGTGTGTGTGTGTGTGTTTTTTTATTTTCACCCTTTAAAAAATAAAAAAA
>JAPTHA010000006.1:12356964-12375066 GCA_029814585.1 Gymnapogon annona | reverse complement strand
CCCTCTCCCCGTAACCGCCACCGGTTGACGGACCGCCCACGCGCGTTAGAGCATCAGTATCCCTCTCGTGTCTCGTCAGCTCGAGGTGCGTTCAGCTAAAAAACCAACTGTAACAAACAAGAGCTCAATGTCTTGTTTTTTTTTTTGACGAGGACGTTAAAGTCCGCACTTCCTTGGTTTTTAACGGTGGTGAGTTCAATGTCACACGTTTAAATCGCGTGAAATTCACATCTGTCGCGAACCATATTGTTTTTTGTTTTTGTTTGTTTGTTTGTAAATACCCGCTGCTTTCAAGAAATTTCCACCCCTCCATTTGATTTTTGTATTTCGGTGTTTTGAAGAAGATGCGTTTTATGCCTTGGATAAATCCTTCACCGGTTTGTCTGTGACATACCTGAGGGTTTAAATCCAGAATAAACGGATGACGTTAAACTGGCCTTTTTTTCCCCGGGAAAACTCGCTAACGTTTCTGAATGCAGTTTCTAAATTGTGCGGTATCGGGCTGTTCCGGACACTTCAATGTTGCGGTTAATTTTTTTTTTTTCATTTTTTTGGTTTTATATTTCGACACTGAATAGGGTAAAGAACGTAGGGAGCAGATATGAACGAATGCGGTAAAGCTCCAAATATTCCACCGGTCAGATCTGTTCCCACACTCACTCCAACTGTTGGCGGAAACTAGTGCGGCTCTGCAGCACAAGTCTTTATGTGGGGGAAAGCGTCCAGATGTGACGGTGATTGCTAAGATTAAAAGCTTTGATTTGATTCCGATCACTTTTACGGAGATGTCACCGGAGTGAGCGTCACTTTGATGTATAGGACTAGAGAGGGAATTGGCTGCGGAGACAACCGAGCAACCACGACAGGCTAACCATAAACGCATTGACGCTCCATAAATTGGTTTAAGTTTATTGTTCGGTGTCATACAATGTGATAAGTCATATCCCACACGGCCTCAGTACAAACACACACACACACACACACACATTGCGCGCGGGGTTAGAAACCGACAGACCGCGCGCCAACCGTGCGCTCTCCAAATCTGGAAGTTTTTTTTTTTCTTTTTTTTTTAACCGTGTTCATGGGAATTAACAAGCTTTTTATTTAGAGTATAAATTTCACCAAATAATATAATCCACAAATCGAAATTACGTTGTACGCGCACGAGGGAAATTAATTAACTTTGGTTGATGTGCGCGCGTAAAAAAGCGCTCAAAGTGCATGCGCTCTTATCTGCGTGACCGGGGGGTGGGGAGGTGTGTGTGTGTGTGTGTGTGTATGATGAGGCTCCTTAATGCCATTAACCCGCCGTCCCCACCACCACTACCACGAAGGAGCGCGCATGCGTGCGTTTCTGTACTGTACTCACTTAAACAAGAAATAAGTATTAATAATAAGATTTGTTTGAGGCGTTTATGATGTCATATGTTTGGGGGCGGGGCGCTGCGCACCCGTCCTGCAGCGGTTCATCCAGAGCTCTGGACTCACGCCTGTCATTTCTGTCGCTTCTCGTGTCATCAGAGCTTTGTCCGAGTGTGTTCATCTACAAAAGCAGACGCCAGAGATCTCCATTTTAAAAAAAGAAAGAGCGCTTATATACAGTACAGTCTGAATGAAAATAATGGCGCTTCTGATTAGGGCCTATATGCAAAATTTTAATATCTTGCCTTCTAACATATTTTTAAAACTATTTTAAGATGTCATTCTGTTCTAATGTATCGCGTTTGTGTTTAACAGTTAATTTCATTTTATTTAATTTCCAGGTTCAAGACTCACCCGTTCTCAGCTGCCTTTTGAATAGTTGATCAGAATTTCAGATCTGCACTGTTTCTTTTAAGATTAAAGTTATCTGTTTTTTTAAAAAATATTTTTACCGTTTTTATCGGTTTAATTTATTCTTTTCTTTCTTATTTTTTCACCCTCTTTGCAGTGCTTTTAATGTTTTATGTGAAACACTTTGCATGGTCTTGTACATGAAATGTGCTATTATAAATAAATTTGCCTAGCCTTCAAATATAGATTCTATCAGTTGTCAAATAATTTTATGAAATAATTAATACGCTTATTCCAGTCGTATCTGGCTTATTTCATTGGGGTCTTATGACATAACATATCATACCCTGTCTATTTAGAGTCAGGAATGATGATAATAAAACTAATACAGAGTAAAGGTCAGTGTTTGAAGCACGTTTATGGACCTATAAAAAAGTCCAGATGATCAGTGAGAACATCGGACATATTTCTTTGCATCGCATTTAAGAAAAATATCCTTTTTTTCGGTTGAAAAAATGTTACGAGCACACTCTGTGTGTGTGTGTGTGTGTGTGTGTGTGTGTGTGTGTGTGTGTGTGTGTGTGTGTGTTGGCTTCCATACGGCGTCTGTTGTGCGTCCAGGGTCTCCGTCTGCTGGGTTCAGAGTTGTGTTGACCGAGAAACTTAAACAGTTTCCAAGTGAAACCATCCGGGTCGTTTCTTGCCTCCAAAAGAGCATCGAGCAGCGACCCTATAGCTCTCCCGCTCTCCGCATTTAAAGTCTAATCCCTTCAAAGAGGGAACCACTCTCTTCCAGGCCACTAATCCGCCCCATAGTGCCCCGGCGCCGGGGGAGACCGCTCCTCTGCGCAGGCTTTAACTTTGGACTTTTACATTCATGGGGACGATTTGACGGAAACGGTAACGGGAGGCTTTTGCATTCATGACGTCTGAGTCAACAGAGAGGGACACAATGGGCCCCTAGAGGCTCCTGAGGGCCCCTGTGTGTGTGTGAGAGAGAGAGGGACCCCATCTCTATAGGGATTATTGGCCCATGGAGCACCGAGGTATTCAGGTGACGCGTAAAACTTGGATTTCTTATCAGTCATGACATTAACAGATCCATTTTTTGGCCTTAATGTTTTTAATGCATTTTATTTAAAGTGGATATTTACATTTTATATTAAAATTATTATCATAAATTGGTGACAAGGAAGAGTAAAACATAAACGACGCCCCTTTAGTGATGGAATATATATGGAATACACAGCTCTGGAGTGTCTGAAGGCCTCCTGCACTCTAAATGCCATTCCTTGATTATATTAATGTAGACATTTCTGCTATAACGAAGAGAGCATTTATGTAGTTAAAAAAAACAACCTGTTTTCTTTTTTAAATTTTGCTCCTGCGTTTCGTTGTACTGAGTAAAGACAACAAAGTTGAATCTAATCTAATTATAACATGCCCTACATAATGTATGTTTTATATTATTTACTTGGAACTGATCTTTTTGGTGTTTGTTTTTGTCACGATATTCCCAGCATGGTTTTGTTGTCCTAAGTGTGTGTGTTTACTGAAAAAAAATTTGAATAAAAAAACATTGAGTGATCAGCAGTAAGGCTGTAAGGTCCATAATGATTTTTCTTTAAGAAAGTGATCAATAACCTATGATTAATGGCCCTAAATAAGGCCTTTTGGGTGTAATCTAATAATTTGTCCTTTTTTTGCTGAGGGACTTTTCTTATTTAAAGTCCCAGAAGGTCCTTTTCTCTCTCGATTAATGCAAACACGAAAAGAAAAGATGATCTCTAGAAATATATTTTAATTGAATTTCCAACATTTGCTCCCGTTCAGTGAGTATATACACTACGTTTACTCTGGCACTGGTGTGGTCTGCAGGGCTGCGTTCAAGTGCTGCTGCTGGATGGTGAGAGGATGCAGACTGGCTGGTTTTGGCTGCTGTGGGCGAAGAAGAGTCGGAGCTATGATGGATGGTTGGATGGTGTCGATGGAGAGATGGAGAAGTGCGCGGATACAGACAGGAGGTAAGGAATGAGTAAAGGATGAGCCACTGGTTCAAAAGAAAAACCACGCGGGAGGCCCAGGCCCGGGTCTGTCCCGACACACGGCGGTGGTCTGAAAACCAAGTGAAGCTGTCACTCGCGCGCGCACACACACACACACACACGCACAAAGAGAGAGAGCGAGAGAGACCCTGCACAGGTCCATCCATCACCAAAGCTCAAAGAACAACACATCCCATGTGCCAAAAGTCGTTTCTCTGGTTCTGACTGAAGCGGATATTGATTCGCGAGTCTTTTAAATAGTGTCCAGCTGTAAAACGCATTATAAAATATACACAAATATATCCTGGAGATTAGACCAAAATCATTTGAAGCCAAGGCCACAAGTCGGATTATTCAAAATATAACGTCATGATAATTTTATACAATTTTTATAGCATTTTATTTCATATTCATTTGATAATCTAACAAAAGCCTAATACTAACCTGATAAACAACAGCAAAAACATTCTAATTCATAGATGGCTTTAATTGTTTACAATAAGGCATTGGCGATCATTCGTGGAGACTATAACACGGACATGTGCATATTGAATAATTATATTACAGTGTTTCCTCATAGAGCTATGTATGATGTCTCATATTTCGTTGACATGTGTATTGTTTGCATCTCCATTGCAGCAGCATATTTTCTGCTCGGTTCTGTCTCGCTCTCATTACATCTTGGTCATAGCAGGTGTCCATAATTTCCCGTGGCTTCAAGGATGTAGTTTTAATTTCCCACACTTCCAATTTTGCAATAATAATGTACGTGTAAAGTCCCAGTGTCTTAGTGTAGTGGATCTAGTGTTCCGTGTGTGTGTGTGCGTGTGTGTAGAACCGGCTGCAGCTTCCAGTGTGACTGCGCACAGCCAAGCAGCTGACTCTACCTGTGTCAGTAAAATGTGTCGTGTCATCACCCCTCATAAGACACTCTTCTCTCGGAGGTCGATTTGATTGCGCATAAAATAAAATCAGAAACACAGATCCTGCCGTTAACGTCGGCCCGCGCCTTCGCAGCAGCGGAGTCTGGCGCTGTGCATTTGATTTGCCCGGTGATGGATGAGAGACGGTGCAGGAGGGGGGGAAGCGGGGGGGGGTTGCTGGGCCCGGGGCCGGGGGTCCCGTTGGTACGCCTGTCCCCGCATTTCAATCCCCAATTACCGGAATGTGCCGTGACGCTCCGGCTCGAGACGACGGCGCGCGTCTAACCGGGTTAGAGAGAGAGAGAGAGCGGAGTTACATGGAGGCATTAATGCAGGTAGAAAGTGTTGATACACGTGATCAAAATCAACCTGGTCCTGACTGAACCAACGGATAGAATCACTAAGGCTCCTAAAACCGGAATAAAAAAAAAGAATAAAAAGCTGTATCGGAATATTCACCTTTGTCGATGCCTGGTATTAAAACCCACACAGGATCTAAACCAATCAGAAGACGAGGAGCACAGACCAGGATGCAGGTCGTTTTTTGTGAAGAATCTCATCAAATCTCACCGAGATGTCTTATCCAGTAATGCCCCGTAATGCCCATTTTACGCACACATAATCTGATCACACAGGCGTGAATCAGAGACATTACCGAGGCCGTTAAGGAGCTCGACTGTTGCCCGTGTCGTGCTTGGCATACATAAAGTTTGGCCAAGAAATCACTTGAAATAAACCGGATATAAAAAAAAACCCCAAAGCAAAACACCAACGCAAAAAATAATGACCCAAATGATCCAAATGATTACCCAGAAGGCTCATCAGGAGGAGCATTTTGCAAAAAAAAAAGAATAAATGGAAAGCCTCAAACACGGTCATTAATTTTAACCCATCAAATCACACTCATCTTAATTTAAGTCAATTCTAACATCAATTCAACGCGCATTCATCAGCCAAGACCTGACGCGTTGCAGCTGCGGGTATTCACATGCTGCATCCATCTCTCCATTGCAGCAGACCTGTATTACCCTAATGGATAACGGCATGTTACTTAAAAAAGAAGCTTTTTAGGATAAAAAACCGGGTCCCGGGAGACCACGGCACACACACACACACATACACACACTCACACACATCCATACGCGCACCACAGCTGGAGCGGAGAGGGATGGCCGTGCGCAGGAGAGCTTCTCCAAACACGCTAATTAGATCTGGAGATCTGGCCCCGCGCTCTGAAAGCAGCCCAGCGGCGGGGCGCGCGGAGCTGTGGAAAGTTAATTGAATTAAATTCCTCCTAAACTAATTAGGCTGCAATCTGCCACGCGAGCTGTCCCTGAGCAAGGTTCGAATTAGGCGAAATGGATTTGTTCCTTTTCTTTAAGAGAAAGGCGGACAGACTGGTGTGTGTGTGTGTGTGTGTGTGTGTATGTGTTTTTTTTTTTTTTTGGTGGGCTCCTTTATTTGTCTTTTATTCTAATTCTCCCGTGGGGACCGTCACGTGACTGGCCTCGACCGGGTTACCTGACGGGACTCACGGGTGCGCACCCCGAGACCGGCTCCCGGATTTTAACGGAGGCTCGTCATCAGAGAGAGAGGCCCGTGGATGCCTGGGCTGTGATCAGCGCGTGGACGAGTCCCAGCGTCTTCTTTCTACTCCGAGCTGAGTGGACGGAGGTAATGGAGGTGAAATCGATCGGTTTCCAGAGGGAGGGAGATGAGAGGAGCACAGAGGGACACGGATGAAAATCCCCCGTTAAGAGCGGGGACAGATATGATAATGTGGGAGCCTGTAGTAGTCGTTCATCATTCAGCACCTCCACCTGGATGCACCTCCTGCTGCATGGCCTCCACACCAACAGTTTGTTTGTGTGTGTTGTGGAGTGGACACACCTGCCTTTATTCACCCCCTGCATCCATCATATCTTTCTTTTGTCCTAATATTTTATCTGGATTTTTCACTAGAGTCACATTCATACGCTCAAGAGGACACCCGTGACCCACAACAACAGGATCAGAGACAACAGACAAAAAACAAATCGACACAAAACTCATAAATAAGTGAACCACCTGATTTTCAGAGAGACATAAACTCAGAATGTCTGTGTGGTGATGTGAGAAAGTGACCTTTAACCCTGCACGCTGGTTTATTCACTGGGACAAATACATGAGACTCGTGGATGGGCTTTTTATTTTTCACTGGTTGATGTGAACAAAAAACCAAAACACATAAGTGAACCGCACGAGTCACAGAGAGACCTCTGATCTCCTAAGTCCTTCAAGCCCTGCTCGGGTGTATAGAGCTGAACCAATGTGGTGTGCTTATAAATTTTCCTTGTCGTTTACAAATGGTTGCCATATCTTGTAAAACATTCTAATACTTATCACGTTATCAGAAAATACACAGTTATAATCTTCAACCCCTTTAACTGCACTGAGGAACCAAAACAAACAAAACATGCTTGTTGCTGAAACCTAAGGAGCAGGTGTCTGTGAACCATTTAAGCATTAAACAAACCCCAACTATATTACATTGAACCTTTCCCAATACCATTTCTTATAATGTTATCCTCTGCATTTTTCAGTCAAAATCTGGTATCCTTATGTTTAATTCACTGATCTCATATATACAGTATATCTTCATAAAAGCCATTATATCTCAACAGAGAAAACTAAAAGCAAAACTGACTTTTCAGCAAAATCTATCAGTAACTGAACATGAAACAAGCATTATGTTACTGATCAAACTCCATGGATTTTACAAGTGAACCGAGGGTGTGACTGCGTTTCCATGGTCACCGCCGAGCCTCTGTACATCCACGAAAAGCTGAGGAACTGCATTTTATCTCAATTATTAAAAAGTATTTATAAGAACTACAGACAAGCTGAGTGCGTTTTCTCCGCAACGGCCGGTGAAACGGCTGTCACTTATTGCCATCTGCAGAAAACAACTGAAAAGTAATACAAGACGCCTGAATTTGTATTCAGGCCTCAAATAATACAAAGAACACAGTCATATTTATTGCAATACTGCGGTGCTGGTGCTTCATGACGCTACCGCTGTCACAATGGCAGCAGCTGGGTTGACTTTGGTGGTGTGTGTTCATCCTCCATCACGTGAACAGGTTTGGGAAATGTGCAGTGATGGGTTATGCAGGTGTGCATCTCTCAGGGTTCAGATACGTGTGTGTGTGTGTGTGTGTGTGTGTGTGTGTGTGCGGTTCAGCTTTGACCTCATATCCTCTTTATTTTTGTCTTTTCAGTTTCAGCTTTTTCTCAGTTTGTAACAAAAGAGACAGACGGACGGACAGTTAAGGAGTGACCGACGGAGGAAGGTGGAGGAAAGGGGAAGACAAATCTAAGCAGAGGGATGAAGATGGCGAAGGTGGGGGGGGGTTTGCGAGAGAGAGAGAGAGAAATGCAGTGAGATGGAGAGGGAGGGTGAGGACGATGGAGGGCCAGGTTTCTGTTTCTCCATAATCTAATCAGAGAAATGGCAGCAGTCAGAAATAGCCTGACGGACAGACTAAGAGCCTCTTCTCTTTCTCCTCCTCCTCTTATTCTTGTCTTC
The DNA here is from genome assembly GCA_029814585.1 of Gymnapogon annona. Taxonomy (NCBI): domain Eukaryota; kingdom Metazoa; phylum Chordata; class Actinopteri; order Kurtiformes; family Apogonidae; genus Gymnapogon; species Gymnapogon annona. The sequence goes on along the minus strand of JAPTHA010000006.1, from coordinate 12,366,757 downwards.
CTCCTCAGGGAGGGTAAATGGATACGCGCACACTCACTCACACACATGCACGCCAGCTTGGCTTCCTAAAAACATCAAGTGTAGTTTTATGGGGTTCAGAGATGGGAAGAGCCTGGAGGTATGGCAGCAAAAACCTGATCTACTGTCCAGATGCAGCCTCTTCCATACAACCAACACACAGCTTTAACACTCTGACATGCAGATGACTCGTCACGTATATGACATTTATTCAATTAAAACCACAGACCAGGGTTGATAACGACCGGAGGAGTCAGAGGTAACAATACACAGGGTTGTGTAAAAAGCGAAGAAGCAAAACCGCAGATATACTGTATTAATAATATTCAGAAAAAAGTAAGATGGCGGCATACACGGATGCAGCAGCAGCAGCAGCACAGCCTTCAGTGTAATACAAGACTGGTCACGTCCAGGATACTGTGTGTTTACTGTCCTGTCCTGTGGACACAGTTACAGCACGACAATTGGACTGAAAACAGATGACTTCTCTGACCTGTTGTGAATGTAAAATGCACAAACCACTTTTTTTTTGTCGAAGGCTATCTTCAACATTCAGTCACTTGACAAACATATGACTCGCTTATTCAAATTAAATCAAAGTGTATCTATATGGCGCCAACTCATAACAGTGATCTCACAGTGCTTTAGAGTTGGTCTAAACCAGACTCTGGGATTAGTTGTAATAGAAACCCAACAGAATCCTCCAGGAGTAAACACACTGGTGACAGTGGAATAGAGGAAAAACTTCCTTTTAACAGACAGAAACCTGGAGCAGACCTCGACTCCTGGAGGATGGACGTCTGCATAGACTGGTTGGAGCTAAAGGGACAGGGTAAAGCAAGAGAAAGAGGTAAAGAATGAGTGGGAGGGGTGAGTAGGGGGAGATGGAGGTAAACACCCTTAAACATCTACAGCTACTGTTATGGTCATTTCCAAATCGTTATCTGCATTTAACCTTTCCTGAGGGATCATCACCATTTGTTGTAATGTTACAGTGTGTGTTTTGAGGCTTTTGTTTTTATTGATGGAAATCAGGCATTTTCCTATAATTTAAAGCTCATGTATATTTATAAAAGCTCAGAGTAAAGTCAATGGTTATTATATTAAACAGGGGAAAACAATGAGAAAGTGACTTATTTTATTGCATAATAGAATGAACTATATGTCTGTAAAAACTCTACAACCACTGTGTCAAAAGACATGGTTTTTGATATGTGATGACTGCTGAAAAGCTGAGAAACTGCATTTTTAGCTGAATTATTTACACATATTCATAGGATTAGTCATTCACATATTGTTTAACTAATAATGAGTTGACTTCTGAGAATAGTTTTGTTCCGTGTTCTCCAAACCCTCCAAAAACCGTCACCCACTGTTGATTTTCCTGATTTAAAACTAAAATGTTTTCAGCAATGTAATGGTTCAGTCTGTAGTATGTCGCATAGTGTATGCATTGGAGCGTTATCAAAATGCAGCAGTGGTGAATGACTGAACAACACAACAGTTCCACTTCCTCCACAGGAGACAGTTCTGACTATGGGTGGATGTCTGCAAAACAGGCGGAGTGTGTGTTGGTGTTGTTGGGGGGTCCAGGTGGAGCACGGTGAGAATGGATGTCTTTTTTTTTCCTGCATTCTAATTCCACCCCATAGGGAAAATCATCCTGCAGTGTGTGTGTGTGTGTGTGTGTGTGGTATTTACTGTGTTGCATTCCCACCCGGCGTCTGACACAACCCCCCCCCATGAACCAGAATTCCAAAGAAATTCCAGTGTCATGTCAGCTCACAAGGTGGACAAGCGTTATTGTTGTAGAATTCCCACCCAGGCACACACACACACACACACACACACACACACACGCGCACACACATCCATCAGGAGTGTCAGAGCGACACCAACAGAACAAAAAACTGAGGAATTCCGTTTTTTTTTGTTGTGATGACTTTATTTACACGTTGGAGGTTGGGATACAAGAATGAAAAATGTTGCCGGGGTACATTTGGCGCCTTATCAACGTGCTGTTCAAACATTTATGATACACTACTTGGAATATTATGTCTTTACGCTGCTAAATTAATCAGATCTGTCTGCGCGAATACACTGCGGTGCGTGGCAGTGACAGACCTGTAGACATTAACATGCATCAACAGGACAATTCACATGGCGGTTATATTACCCATAATTCAAATGGACCGCGATACATTTGTGCTTGGGATGATTCCACTACGCCTTCTTTAGTCAAATGAAATGGAAAAGCTTACGTCCACGCACATTTAATTATCTGCTGGTGAATCAAATGTGAATTAAAGTGAAAATTCAGGCAACCATTCACACTTTCTTTGGCCACTGATGCACAAGGCTCTGGTTCAGAAAATCCTCTGAATTATGTCATCTAAGTCTTATTTGCTATTGGTTAAAATTCAAGTGCGCTGGTTTTTTTTGTTTTTTTTAAATGTATTTACCATTTCCCATCCAAGTCATTCATTCAGTCACTGTCAGATATAACACTCCTCATTGCCTTGGACTTACACATATTACATCTGTTTATAATATACTCTCTTTTGAATAAATACAAAACATTTATCTGTGTTAAATAGCTTATGTGGTGAAGTGCACATTTAGTTATTAAACTGTAACAGCTAACACTACAACACAATGCATCATGGCTTTCTCCTTATTAATATGACGGCTGATGAAATGATGTCAAATCTGCACATTGACTCTATGCTACTTTTACAACCACATTATTTTGTAACATTTTTTCCTTCGTCTTTCTATGTGCCGGGTCTGTGCACAGCTCCCGTTATCGGCTGAAGTAAACCTCTTTTAGTGGTAATATAAACCTAAGAGGATGCTTTTTATTGACTTTTACATTACATTGTTGGCAGTTTATTTACTGCATTTGGCGGAGGAGTTGGCATGAATTACTGCATTTGCAGTGAAGGAGGGAGGCATCGTCGTTGTGTTCATCAGAGGTACTTTTATTGTGAATATCAGCCCAGAACATCCATCTTCCTCACACTGTCTGATGATGGCTGTGACGCTGTGTGGTTGGTGTATGTATATATATATGTGTTGTGGAGTATTAGTGTTCGGGGTTCAGAGGTGGACGGATGTCGAGTGTTCTCGATGAGCTGTCCTCTCCTACCACCTCCAGACGCAGACTGGGCACACTCCGTTCGTCCTGGCCCTCTGATTGGACAGACAGTCGCAGGGTGCAGCCTTTGGGCAGAAGCTCCTGTTCATATGCTGCAGCTAACTGGTTAACAACCCGCCGCTCAACCTAGAGGTAATGGATGAGATCAGAGTGAAGGCACAGTTTAGTCAAAGAGTTTCTGTGAGTGTGTGTGTAAGAGAGTGACCTTTAACCCTATACGCTGGTTTATTCCTTGGGACAAATGCATGAGTAGATGTGAATGGATTTTTCATTTTAAATCAGCTTCTGTGACTAATGCGGTTCACTTATTTGTGTTTTTTTTTTTCCGTGTGTTTTGGCTGTCTCTGATCCTGTCGTCATTGTGGGTTATGAATGTTGTCTTGTAGTGTGTGTGTGTGTGTGTGTGTGTGTGTGTGTGTGTGTGTGTGTGTGTGTGTGTGTGTGTATCTGTCTGTGTATATATATATATATATATATATATATATATATATACACACACACACATAATGTGTCAGAAAAATTAAGAATAAAATAATATAAAATGAGCTGAACAGAGTTGTTATAGGAGACAATGGTTCTTGGTCAAATTCAATCACTTTTTAAGGACTTTCAACGTCAATTTTTTTATCAGGTTTTCCAGTAACATTAAAGGAGAAATTTGATACAAGCTAGGCAGAATATTGAAACAGCTACTAACATTAACTGAAAGGGGCTTATCACATTTTCTCATTCTTTCTCTCACTGATAACCTCAAACAGCATGGAGTGAGAGAGCTTCCCAGAGAGCAAATATTTTGTCAGTATTATGGGACACATTTGGCATTTTTGTCTCTCTTTTGGCATTACAAAAGCCTTCTGTGTTAACTGTGATATGATTCAGGTTATTCATAATAGATAAGGAGGTTATGGCTGAGTTACAGTTTGTATCTCATTAGTTAAAACACTGAGAAAAGAGTGGGGTTAGGGATGGTATGGTATGGCATTTTTATGGAAAAGCCAGAAGACTGAGTGAAAGAGCACAAAATTCTGATTCCAAATAAGCGTCTTGGCATATTTGTATAAAGACATAACACTGTGCAAAAGGTGTGAATTTCCTGAAGAGAAATCCACTTCATTTTCAAAGAGTGATCCACATAGAGGTATTTACATATTCAAATATTGTAAATGCATATTTAGTAAAGGTTAATTATAAAATCTGATTTCCTGTGGTCTCACTCTGGGTCAGGGTTAGATCATTTTTGGCTCGATTTTAGGAATTTGGGGCTTTTCTGGAACAATTATGGCTATATTTTAGAAGTTTAAAACAGGCTTTTGGGTGACTCTTATCTCCCTTTGGTTTGATTTTAGTTTGCCAAATATGGGCCATTTATTTACATCCATCCAGAGTCTTGCAAAAATGGCAAGCCATTCTTGGGTCAAATGGAAGCCAAAATGTTTTTGCTCTGTGGGTTGTTGCTTTAGTATATGTCTTGCACTCCAGCAGCCGAGCAGTATCTACTCTTCTGTCTATCATCTTATGGACTAACACCAGCTATGCTTCAATTCTTAGTTGCGGAGAGTTGCTACACTTTACTGTTGAGAAACGCTGACTTTGTTCTGAACTTAGACCTTAATAATTGTCCCTTATTGACATTGGCGTTCAGACACATCACATAGTGCTTCTTACATTGAGGTCGAGCATACAGCTAACAGTTAGCCAACGCATGTGCTAGTCATCTCTGTGATTGACCTTTAATTTGACTCCAGAGTGCCGACTCTCCCAAAGCCAAAACTTGAATCTCCTTTTTCCATATTTTGTAGTAGGCTACACCTGGATTTTGACTTTTATCCACTGTTTGTACTTTTTGTTCTCTAGCCAACATTAATTAAAATGGCAACATCCCGCCATGTTGGTCTCGTGCTGCCGCAGTATCCTCTTGACACATGACAATCCAGCTCTCGTCAAACCCATCAGAGTGTGTGCTGTGAAGGCGTCATTTGTCGTCCGACTTACTTTATTTCCTCCTTTTTAATATGTGGTCCGTTTAGTCAGACAACACAGAAATATGGAATCAATTTCAAGCAATTACAAGCCCCCAACCAATATTCAAGCGTTTATCAAACCTCGAAAATACAACATTAATATCCAAGCATTTTCAAGGTTTTCAAGCACCTGTGAGAACCCTGGAGACATCTTCCCAATCAATGATCTTTGGAAGTAAGAAACAGAGGTGTGTCTGTAAGAGTTTCTGTGTGTACCTCGTGTTTAATGGAGCGCGCTCCGTAATGCATGTTATACCCTCCGGCCAACAGGTCCAGGACCGGCCGATCCCATTTAAGAACGATGTCATGGCGCTGCTTTGCCTAACAAAAGAGAAGGGAGGTGTGTTAGGCATAAAAAGAGCGTGGAAGGGGACCCATCGGAAAAAGACTAGGCTGAAATAGAGGACGGCAAAAGATGAGTACAGGGATGAGAAGCGGGCGACGAGACAGAGAAGATACTGTCAAGCAGAGTGTCTGCCAGCGCTAATCAACAGGCCCTTAATGCGCTTTAATCAAACATGGGTCAATAGTAGTGATCAGAGCTGCTCATTAAGATACCGACGTTAACACTCCTCTCAGTAAACGAGACGCCACAGTTTTACTCCAGAGATCCAAACACTGCTACGAGGCAATAATAATCCCAGTTTAACATCTGAGTCATTTAACAGAAGTACACGACAAACACACTCCTCCATGGTACTATGATTCCAACTGGACTCATTATAAGATACGAGCTGTTTAGAAAAAAAAGAGAAACAATAGACTCTATAACAAATGGGAAGACAAGAAAACACGACTGACTGACAAAAGGACACACACACAGACATGAGTCAGGTTTCTCTGCGTCGCCCGCGGGGCCCACCATGGCTGTCAGGACACCAGCTGTAATATTAATAATTAAATATTGATGAGGGCTCCACATGTTAAACACTGTAATCGCATTACAGTGACGAGCAGTGGCACATATTATTGATCTGTGTGTATTCCCCGCACAGCTCTGTGACTGGGGCCGAATGTGCAAGGACCTCTGCCCCCACCCCACTGGAAGACCCCCGCCCCAATGGAGGACCCCTCTGATATGAACGGACGGTCCTATGAGGACGTAAGTGGTGTCTGCTGTGTGTGTGTCTGGACAAGGCCTGGGCATCCATCTGGAGTCACGTAAACACCAGGCTGTGGTCAGAGGCTCAGGAGGTAGAGTGGGTCGTCAAATAACCGAAGGGGGGAACCAAAGTCTCGCACTGGTGTATGAATACGTGTGAATGTTTGGTGGTGGTGGGAGGGGCTGTTAGGTATGGATGGCGCAGTCACGCTTCTGCGTCTACAAACTGTTGTTTAAAATAACTTATACGTGTACATAAATAACTTACAGATCACAGTGCATCTACAAACACACAAAACATTTGGTAACAGGCAGAATATCGATAAAATTATGCTTGATTCTCTTCAGATATTTCAGGTGGTTCTTATTCGTTGAGGTTATTTATATTCTTTTGTGAAATGTTTTTTTTATGTTGTAAATGCAGGAAAATTACATGTAAATATTCACATTTTCACAGAAAAATGTGAAGTTGTGAGTGTTTATGTATAAATGGTATTTTTCGCATTATTCTAATAATTTTTCTGTACGTGGAACCTGAACTATAATTTCTGTAAACATTTCAGGTGTAATTTTTCCATTTCAAAAAGTAATCTCATAGGCCGGATTGGAACCCCTGGTGGGCTGCATTTGGCCACCGGGCCGCATGTTTGACACACCTGATCTAAACCATTATTATTATTATTTTTACATGAGCACTTCTACTAAACTATGACAGGAAACATGTTGTACACTTTTATATTGATGTTCATTAACCTGCACTGTCGATGCTACAACCAGACTGAGTAGCTGCGTTTCATACCTTCTTAGCCCAGAAGTTGAGTTCTTTGCTGACCAGCTGTAGTAGCTCAGATTGACAGAAAGGCAGGAAGTACACGATTTCATTGATCCGGCCGAGAAACTCGTCCCTACGGAAATGCGCCTATGGAGGAACCGGAAAATGAACAATGACAAGAGCAGCCTTTCAGAAAAATTAGAGCCAAGCTGCTGAAGAACAACAGTGGTACCTTCAGGATGGGTCGGATCACAGATTCTTTAAACTGTCGGGAGATTTTAATGTCATCGCCTTTCTGAACATCGTCTGGAAGAAAGTCGGACACCCAGGTCTCAGGATTATAGAGAAGAAAATGCTAACGTGTGCATTGTGTGTGTGTTGCGTGTGATGTGTCTTCCCCTCACCGAGGCTGTCGGCCAGTTTCCTGCGGCTGATCTCCTCAGCTTCCTCGCGCAGCTGTAATCCGTGCTGGGCAATTTCATCACTCGCAACATTGGACGTCATGATGAAGATGGCGTCTTTACACTCGATGGTCTTTCCTTTCCCGTCAGTGAGACGACCCTGAACAGGAGGAGAGTTGGTTCAGAAGTCATTAAACAGGGTATCTGCAGGCTTAAGCACGTTAAATGTAAGATGTTTTAAGCCATTTTTAAGGTCACTTTAATCAAATTTAAGCCTTCTCATCTACGAGATAACAAAAAGTGTGACTACATTGTATATAGTTTGCTCTGTATATTTAATGGAACTGAAATTTCTGAAAAATAACAAACCTCAAGATCACAACTCTGTAGCAGAACATCGGCAACTTGTAACAGTTTGAAAGATCTGACAATCTTTCAAACAAATATGAAAAAGCATGTAGCCCCTCCACCACAACCAAAGGATTACTGTTGGTTCTGCTCCTTTGTGCTAAAATGCAGAGCAGTAATTACAAATTTCCTGTATTCTTTCCAAAGATTTCACTGTCCATTGTACAAAAATACATTGCAATTTCGTTTATTGTGTTTGTGTCATTTTTAAGACCTCTGAAAGGAGGATTTAAGGATTAATTGTAATTTTTAAGGATAATTAAGGCTTTAATTTTGGACAAACGGATTTAAGACTTTTTAAGAACCTGCAGATACCCAGATTAAAGCACCTTTCAAACCTGTCAAATCATTTAGTTATTCAATCTGAGCGTGTGTGTTTGCATACACACTTCATCGAAAAGTTGCAGCATAATGGTGAGGACATCAGGGTGGGCTTTGTCCACTTCGTCGAACAGGACGACGGCGTTGGGACACGCCTTCAGCAGCTTGGTCAGCTGACCCCCCTCCTCATGTCCCACGTATCCCGGTGGAGAACCAATAAACTTTGCCACCTGGGAGGAGATTTAAAGTACTTAGACAATATGAGACAGCAGGCTGCACATTTTTACACAGACCCTCATAACTACTAATGACAATCTGATGCAACGAATGGACAAATCAAACATACTGCAGCAAAACTGGTTAGACATGGTGGCGGGGGATCACAACAAAACAAAACAGCCACATTTGACTAATTAAATGTATTCATCACCAAAAGCATCATAAAGGCAGAGTGTAAAACGGGGCAGAACATCAGTTTTAGTTTATGCACCCATTATTAGTACATAAATAAAATTAATCCAGTGCGTCATTTCTATGTATCTGCATCTGAACCATAACATATCACCACCTCTCAAATGAACCAACTTCCATTACCGAGCACACCAACATATTTAACGCGTCATCTATTCTCACTGCTTAGGTGTTAGGGATCAGTCAAATACTTTGGCTTCTTTGACTTCTTCTGCACTAACATAAAACCAAAACCATTGTCTGTGTGTCTCACCTCGTGTTTTTCCTGGAACTCAGACATGTCCATACGGATGAACCCCTGCAATCACATGATGGATTAGACTTCCTGTGCTTGTGTACTGGTACTGTATTCAGCTGAGTGAATGTGTACTACCAATGGTTACCATGGAAACCAACCTAATTGAATTCTGCCACTTTTGTTCCAGACACTAAATTAAATGTTCTATATGTGTTTTATGTCTGTGGGCTGACCCGTGTTCCACCCATTGACTGAGCTGGAACACATGAACAGTGCCTGTGTCCTCATAACATAATAACATAATGGTATTATTGTAAATATTTGAAACAACTGCGATTAATTCATATAATCATGATGAAATGTCTTCTTCATTACTACTTGAGGCTCCTCACCAGTAGTGGTACTTCTTATTAGACTGAATTATTATTTTTTTAATCTTTGACTAACAGTTGTATAATTTTGTCTACAAGGCAAATAACATTACTATATTTATTTATGCATTCCAGTGCATAAGGTGAACTATGTGTATAAATAAACTAGTGTTATGGAAGTATAAAATAAAAAAAAGTGAATTATTGATAGTAATTACTTGTATTGTAATTCATCTTCCAAATCGAGTGTGATGATACCTCACATACCTTTTTGATGTCCTTGTGCATGTAGCGAGCCACCTGTTTGGCCAACTCTGTCTTTCCTAAAACAAAAACCAGCCAATGAGACAAAATGGAGACATCATTTCATTACTTAAAATCCAACGTTAAACAAGCTCTGACCCCTTTTATTCAGTTTGTTGATATATACTGTGTGTGTGTGTGTATGTATGTATGTATGTATGTATGTATGTGTGTGTGTGTGTGTGTGTGTGTGTGTGTGTGTGTGTGTGT
>JAPTHA010000006.1:12346454-12356864 GCA_029814585.1 Gymnapogon annona | reverse complement strand
TTTTTTTGTTTGTTTTTTTTTTTGTGTGTGTGTGTGTGTGTGTGTGTGTGTGTGTGTGTGTGTGTGTGTGTGTGTGTATATAAAAGCTCCTACAGAGATTTCAGGCTCTCAGAAAAACAAGCTTACTCATTTCAGACAGAAAGATGATCTCTATCTTTCTCTAAGTGCTGGCCTAAATCCCACTGCCTCCCTCTGCGAAGCGTTCAATCATCCGCTGCTCTCCAGAAGCACATATTATGTTTGTCGGTAAAATATTCTGCATATAAATGCTCATATATGATATTGATGTCTGGTGTTTGGTATGCATATAGCACTGATGACTGTGTGTGTGTGTGTGTGTGCGCTTGTGTCTTGTTGCTGTGTTTAATATTGATGTCTCATGGCCACTGTTTGTCGCTGAAGGCAACAGAGAATATGAACACCGTCTCTCCTTCATCTATCTCTGTGGCCTGTCATTTCACCATCTCCCACTGTTTTAGCCGTCGATCTGCCCTATAACACCCCTCACACACTTCCTCCTGCTCTGAAGCTGCACTGAGAACGTGTGAGCTCTTCACTAAATACTAAAATAGAAATGTTGAGTTCAGTCATTGACTTATCGTCTTTAATTTACATTTTCCAACCCTTTGTTTTGTATGGTGCAATGTGTGGAAGAGTATTTTCAGTTAACAATGATAAAAATGATTTTCTATAGCGCCTTTCATACAAGAACTGTAGCCCACAGTGCTACATCGGTTAAAAATTTACAAATAAAATAATATTTTCATAAAAAGGCAAAATAAGAAACATTAATATATGATCACACATTAATTAATAAAAGTTAAGAAAATAGTACAAGAAATAAAATGACATTTCAACACTTGCATAAAAAAAAGCTTAAGACAGGGCTGAGATAAGAAATGTATTATTTGATTACACACCAATTATTAAAAGTTGAAATAGATAAAAGTACAAGAATTAAAACGGATGAGGGTGTGCTGGAGCAGAGACGTTTTAACTCCACCTTCCCCAGTGGAGATACAAACCATCACCTGGTGTCCTTTTTTTTTTTTTCAGCTTTACAGTGAGGTTTGACCTTTTCCGAAGGATGTTCCTGAGTTTTTAAGCGTACTCATTATAGCGCTCAAAGCTTTGTCAAAGGATGGGAAATTGGCTTTTTTTTATGGTCTGTGTTTAACTAAAGACCACCCTGCAGTCGATCATAACACCGCCCCCACAGGCTTGTGTTGTAGGCACAAGGCATGATGGGTAATTACTTCATCTGTCTCTCTTCTCACCCTAATGCATCCATCAATCTAGAACACGGTCAGTCTGGACTCATCGGACCACATGACCTTTTTCCATTGAAACCCAATTTGTGTGTTCCTTAGCAAACTGAAGCCTTTGGTTCAGTTCAATGAGAGTAAGAATTTATTTCTTTTTTATTCAATATACTCCACGTTTATTTTGACGGCTCCTTTTAGCCACTGCCAAAGTAAACGCACGATTTCATGGGGTCAAAACCATGTTGGGGAGTGAGTTACCGATTCCTGACGAGCCGAGGAAGAGGAAAACGAGAGGATGCTCTTCGTCGTACCAGCCGTTCTCCTTCCTCCTGATGGCTGCGGAGTGTGAAGAAAAAGCAGAGAGAGCGTAGATGTTTACATTTGTTGAGCGTTGCCTTTTTATGAAACGTTCTGAGTTCGGCCCATCTGAACTCAGCTGACCTGAGGGAGGCGGGCAACCCATAAACTATGATAAAAGACTGAGGGTGGAGATGAGAAAAGGGTCAGAGACATTTGGTCGAAAAAAAAAGAAGAGGAGAAGCAGGAGGAGAGGAAACAGAGCAAGAGGAGTGAGATGAGAGACCTCCAGAAAGCTACCCATGATGCCCCCCCACGTTCCCCCCCTCAGTCAGTGGGGCCATTAGCCAGCAGTAATTGTGTTAGCCTCCCTGGCGCGGCCATGGTAAAATCAGTTTAGCATGGATCGCAGCCTCACACACACACATGCGCGCGTACGCACACACACACACGCACGTACACACACACACACACGCTCGCTTACAGAGGAGTGCCTACCCAACCCTGCCATCACCCCAGCAACCGCACTCACACACATACACAAAGACAAGATGATGAGCTGGATCGTGGGGGGGTTAAAGAATGTATTTGGCCGTGGTTTCGAGCGCTTAACGAAGAAGTGGACACCCACGCCAGCCCATCGGACGAACCGGGACCTGTTGAGAAACGAGAGCAAGACCCACAGATGAACCGGTTTCGGTGGGTTCTTGGTTTGAGTCCACGCACCGGCAGAGGCCACATCGGGCTGTGGTCAAACCCTGTCTGTGTCACTTTCTTGATGCGTTTATCTGAATCCTGGACAGTCCGGGCCTCCACTACCGATCCTGCCATTTGCTTCTTCTTGACCTTTTTTACTGTAACTGACTGTAACTTAAAGCAGTCGACACTCACACTGCATACGTCTTCATTTTTACTTCTATTGGATTCTGTGAAGATGAAGCACAGGTGAAACATTGACGAGGTAGTAACTATGTTAAGGATGTGGCAATATGCTTTTTCCTGCTGATACGAATACTTTTTTTTTTTTTTTTCCAAAACCAGAGCTCGTTTCTTTTTCTTTTTTGAATACTGTTATGTTAATAAAGATGCATGAAGTCTGTCTGGATTTTCTGGGCTCTGTGAATGTCGTAGCTCAACCTCTAGCTCACTCAGTTATTGTCAGCCTTATGTAGTGTTATAGTAGGTTCAAGGGCCGTGCAGTTCTGGTAGATATGATGGAAAAATAAGAGGACTAAATAATAATTCAGATTTTTATTAGTGCTTTGATATTACGGCTAAGCAACACAGAATGGCAGTTGGGTCATGAATTTGTGATATTGGCTCTGTATGTTGTGAGTGAGTTATTTAACCTGTTTAAACCCTGGGCCTTTCATCATAGTGGGAATTATTTCAATGTAAAAGAGAGCAGAAGCTTCATCCATGCAAAACCACATTATGACCAGAAAGTAGCCCACGTAAAACAACATTTGTAATCATTGCTTCATACAGTAACATTTTTGCACTTGCTTTGCCCATTTAGTGAGTTTTAGTGGTAGAGCAGTGCAAAGTTTGCTGAATCGGTCTGTTTTATAAAATGATTTATTGACATATGCTGGTCTCAGACTGTTAGGTTGATTGAGATATTTTCCCTTTTATACACTTCTTGTTTGGATTGTGTTTTGTTGTCCGTCAAGTCATTTTTTTTTATCTGACGTTCTTGTTACGGGGATGAATATCAGGTGTATATTGCTAGCAGTGTTGTGCAGCATTACCACGGCAACGCAAACTGAACAGAGACCGTCAGAGATAAAAGAGGTTACATTTCACCTCTACTACATCCAAATTTGAGCTGTTTATTTGTGCAGAACGCATTTGTTTAAATGCTTTTTTCTCCTTTCATCTACTTTGCCCACTTTTCCAGTATCACCACTGAGGCGTTTGAGTAGGATATGTAGCAAAAGTCCTACAGTATGGTTACACAGCAGAAAATACACCCGTTTCTCGGCAAGTTACAAAGCGCACCCAATATAAAGAGAATAATCTGTGTGACTCACTCCACTGATGATTGGTCCATAGACAATGAAGCCTCACTCAGTGTGAGCTTGTGTTGCTAAGAAGCTCCTTATGTGATACACTGGAGCCAAAATACTGCATGACAGACATGCAAACTGAGTGTTAAACTAGGTTCTAATAGCTGATAATCATAAAGAGCAGACGCTTGGCAGGAGGAGGAGAGAAGAAGGGGTAGAACAAGGGAGGGATGGAGAGATGACATGGAGGAGAAGGCTGAAGGAGGAATGAAGATAAGGAGAAGAAAGAGGAGCAAGGATGTAGCGAGAGATAAAGAGGGGAAAGATAGAGGAGTGATGAGATAAGGAGACAGAGAACGAGGCAGAGAAACAAACAAGTGTGTCAGAGATGGCCGGTGAGATGGATAGTGACAAGAGGGGCTCCAGAGCTCCGTCTGCTTTATCAATGGCTGTGTGAATGACAGCGTAACCTTCTGTGTGTTTGTGTGCGTTTTAGCTGATTGAGAGCGACTTTGACAGAAGGGCACACTGACATTTCTCAGAGGACCCTGACAACAACAAGGAAAGGAAGGAGACACAAAACAAATGAAAGCTCGCTCTCACTCTCACATGCATACACACACACACACACGCACACACACTCAGCTGTGTGCATTGGGCAGGTCTGGTTGGCTCTAACACGATTACAGAGGGATGATTCTCTTCAATAACTCTTAGCCCTGAGAGCTAAACCTGGATCAATCTAACCTCCTTCCTGTGTGTAGTTAGTAGATTTGTACCAGTGCGGGTATGTGTGTGTGTGGCTGCGTGTGAGTGTATCTTGCTCTGGGGCGGCTGTTCGTCATTGGGGGTTTAAGGCTGAAGGAGCTTTTTAGGAGACATGGCAACCCACCGCGTATAAAAGCACCTAACTTTTTCCCTGATATTATTTCTCACGTGTAATTTCCCTTTTCTCTCCAATGACTGGTCACATCCATCCATCTGCTTTTTCTTCTTTTTGACCCGTGACAGACTCTCTTATGTTCCCTTTCTCAGACTATACGTATGAACCGAGCGCTCTTTTCATTTCTACAGACTTGGGTGATGAATCAAGACGGCAAATCCGTCACTTCAGGAGTTACAATCATGTCCCGAGCACGAGCTTGTCTTCTTTCTCATCTCTTTATCGCTTCCTAATCTTATCTTAAACTGCTTGTTCCTTTCCCTCCTTCCTGGTCCTACTCCACATCACTCTGCTTCCCCTCGCTGACATTGTTATGATTCGGTCATAATATCCCACTGGGCTGGGTGTTTGTTAAACATGTAGCATGTTGTGGCACGCGCGCTATTAACAGTAATGTACAGTTGATGATATGTGCTTGTGTAAAAGTGCAGAATCCTCCGCCTGCTTCTGTTGCGTGTGATATATTTCCTGTAATACCTGAAAGGAATCAATAAGCTGTTCTTTTATCACCGCAGAGATGACATCTATGGCTTCCAGGACAATTTGCCATGATAACAGCAATCATTCCTCGCGTTGCCAAAGACTACAAGTCCTATGATGCCCCTTTCTTCAAATCCATCCACCTGCAGTAAAACCCACACCGACACTTGTTCTACGGCTGAAATATGTAACGCAATATTATTTGACAGTATAGAAAAACCTTTAGTTTGTATTCTTTGTTTCAGACTTGGGGTAGAGAAAAAAAAACTCATTAAGTTGTTCTTTCTGCTGGTTATAAACCCGGCAGTATTAGCTCTCAGAAAAGAACAAAAAAATGCATTATAATATCTACTTGCTAGCTTTGGGACTGAGTTGATTATTTTCACAAATCTAAACAGTAACTGTCCAAGAACATAAAAATAACACACGACCTCTCTCCCGCTGCAGAATTCTTTCTGAACACACACGTTCTCTCATCTACAGATCAATACGTGGCCTCCATGGATGCCTGGTGTAATATCAGGTCTTTACTGTCTGCTGTTATTGTGCTCTAACTCATCCTCCCTCCTCTTCTCCATGCATTACACTGGCTTCCTCTCTCTTTTGTCAATGTCCTAAGCTTTCTCAGCTTCTTCTAGCGTCACTGTTATGGCACGTTTGATTTTCCTAGACTCCTCTGTTTTGTTTTTTTTCTTCTCTTCCTGGCTCCATCCTTTCCTACTGTCCAGCCTGAGAGTCTTAGGAGGATGGCGTAGCATGGAGGAGGAATGACGGAAAGATGCGGGAGGTGAAGTGGAGGTTGGATCAGATGGAGGGAGAGGTGAAGGAGAAAGTGAAGGAGTGGGTGAGGCGGATACAGAGAGGGTTAAGAGATAGAGGTAGAGATAGAGAAACGAGGAGAGATAGAGATGGAAAGGAAGCAGAGGGGGAGGAGAAACAGAAGGGGATGAGGGAGAGAGGGGGGGGAGGAAAGAGGAGAGGAGGGTGGGGGTATCTGTAGTATGTCTCCTCCCTCTGTAATTGTGTTAACTGGCGGCTCCAAGCCTGGCCTCCTCAGCTGTCACACACAAACACACACACAGACACACAGACACAGACACACACACACACACACACATGCACACAGCACCTGTGTATGCCTGACAGACAGCTCATTCATCACAATTAACCAATTACAGCCTCCGCCGGTCTGTCTGAACCCGCCTCCTGCTAGAGGGAAGGGAGGAGAGAGAGAAGGAAAGGAAGAGAGAAACTCTGGGAGAGAGAAGAAAGAAAAGAAAAGAAAAGAAAAATATCCAGAACAACAGATAAAGAGTGGAAACAAAAAAAACGAAAGGATACGGTGAATGTTCACGTGTGTGTGTGAACGTGCACGTAGCCCCGGTGTCTACTTGCTACCTGTGTCGGTCTGTTTACCTGAGGCCACAGTATTAATGGCCCCCTCCTGTCCGATGATGTGCTCCTTTAGCCTCCTCTCCAGGGGGAACCGCCTCCTCTCCTCCGCCTCCCGTCGAGCCTGTGCCTCCTGGAACTAGACGGAGGCAAAGGAGACGAGCGTCAAGAAAACAGATGAGACAGTCCACGAATTAGAAAGGACAACAGAGAGTCCAAAGGAAGGGAGCATAACAGCGTTTAATTAACGACAAGAAAACATTTAAAACATGTGCGTCAGTCGCTCATTACGCCTCCATCTCATTTCCTGCATATATTCTTCCTGCCAACTTCTCCACGCGTCCTTGCTCCTTCTACTGCTGTGGGAAGGGCATCCAGAATGGGACATGCACTTTATTTTGTACAAAACATGTCTCAGAGAACAAAGTAATGTTTTATATATGCTGGTTGTTGTTGTTAAATCCCATTGTGGAGACAGAAATCCAGTTACTTTAATACTTCCTAAATTACCTGAGACCTTTGGGTCCTGGTGAAGGAGTAACTCTGCCTCAATATTACACACTTTGAAAAAACAAACTGTTTTAGAGTGAAAATAGTTCATTTAAGGCTCCTTCCAACAGACACCCAGCAACTCCTTCCATTTCCCAGCAGCTCTGTGCTCCGGCGTCCTCCTCCTCCATTTCCACACCCATCCTTTCCTCTCCATGCCGAGTTCATCTACTTTTCCTGATTCTACCCTGTACGTCGCCGCCACTCCTTTAACTTTCCCTTATTTCTCTTTGTTTCTAATGCTGATTTTCCTGTCCTCTCCGTCTCTCTCTCTCTCATCTTGTCTTAAGGCCACTCGGCGACTCATTCATCCTCTCCTCTTTGTCTCCTCAGACTCCAGCTTTTCACCCTGCACCGGAGGCAGGCTGTTTTATTCTCTCTCTTCATCTTACTTAGCTCTGGCCTGCTGTCAAACCGGAGGGAAGAACTATGTTTAACTTAAGTTTAATTTAGACTGCACTTCTCCCATATACACCTGTGAAATACCCAGAGCTGAGCAGGAGTCGTTAACCCTTGGTCTGAGGATTTCTAGGACAACCCAACAGGCATTAGAGCTACCAGGGTAATCTATTACAATTACATTTGAACAGATTAAAAAATAATAATAATCAGAACACAAGAAACCTGCACTATCGGGAAGTATCACAAAAACAGAACAGAATAGTTTGGCTATTCAGGAAAGGCTTTCTGATATGATGTAACAATATCTTTATCATTTGCAGTTCAAGATTCAAGATAAATGTATTGCCATTTGTGTGGGAACACATAGGAATGTTTGTGTGGTCACTCCGAGGGTCAGATACAAAGACAAATGTAATAGAATAAATACATAAATAAATGAAAAAACGAAATAACATACACTGCAACAAGGAGGATGTAATTTGTTAACACACCTCAACATATACTCATATGATATGCACACACAGTGTACTGCATGAACCCTCTCATGTAGTACTTATGGAGTACTGGCCAACAGTCTGACTGCAGCAGGGAAGAAGCTGTTGAAAACACTTGCCTGTTTCTGAGGTTGTGTTTGGTGTGTTTGTGTTTGAACAGGGGGTGAGCCGGGTGCTGTGTGTCTGTATGTATTCACTCAGCTCTCTTTTGGCAGCACTGTGTGTATATTGTGCGTAAAGAGGGGAGGTCGGTGCCATTTAAAACGTACAATAAATGGAGATGCTCAGGATGATGTCATGCTACTGTCTTCCAAAATTTCAAGATATAAGTAATATAAAGAATTACAACACAATTTATCGCATAACGTTGACACTTGACTTTATATTTATTTTAAGTAAGAAAAAAGAGATATCGCCAAATAGTTCCAAATGTAAAATTCACAGCGGTCACAACATGCATTTCCTGCATTTTAAATATTGTGGAAAACATGTCTCAGCAAAGCCATTATTAAGTTTGCATGGAAATATTGTCTTTGATACAATACGAGGAATTTATTCACACATTTTTAATGTTTAAAGTGGCAAGGAAAAGTGTTTTTAGTATTCTGGCATTCTATTTCCATACGGAAGTCACTGATTTCAGGCCTTCCATCGATGCTTGTCTGTCAGGGGCTCTGGAAGTTAACTTACATGAATGAACTAAGCCAACAAATCCATGGAAAGATTCTCACGACCTTCCAGTGTACAATATGTCTTAATATGGACCAGTGTTGTGGAATACTTTTAAATATAATAATGGAAAAAAGACAAAGAAATCCTGCTAAAATATCACCACTTTACCAGGATAATCTTAGTTACAATAAGCATGTTCAGTTACACAAGCGATGAACACTGATGATGTTCAATGATGGTCTCTTTAGTGTGTTTTTAACCCCATTTAACCTGGAGCAGCTTTCACATTTCTAATCCTGAATAACACCTGTCAGTCAGACACACACCTCCTGAGGAGTGTGTGTCTGTGTGTGCTTGACACCAGATGTCTGCTGCTTAAACAGTGCTGAGCGACACACACACACACACACACACACACACACACACACACACACACACACAGGAAACACCAAAACATTTGTGTGTATGGATACTAATGCTATTTTAATTTCATTGCACTCATTCTGTAGTTAATGTTTCGAACCTGCAGGAGAGGAAGGGTATTGTGTCTGTATGATGAGTGTGTCGTACCTTGCCCTCCCACTCCTGCAGGACTGTTCCCACTTCTCCCTCCTTAGCATAACTCCGTGCTGTGTGTCCTAGTGCATTTGTCTGCATGGGGTTAGCTCCTGCAGGTGAGAAAAACACACACATATTTACAGTTTACATCAAATGTAAAAATATAATGCAATTATTGCAACTTCAGATTGAAGGCTTTTTTTTTTTTGTCTGAAATCTTTCCTATAGCAAAAATACACACACTTCGCCCCAGCAGGAGGGTCAAAGCGTCGATGAGCAGAGTGAGGTTGGAGGTGAGAGGTCACGTGGGTTCAAGGGTCACTGAGGGCAACTGCAGAGAAGGAAAAAGGGCCGTGGAATGACCCTGCAGGGGGTTTCATATCTGCAACGCCTGCTAATAATACACACTTTGACCCCCACATCCGCAAAGCAACACCCTGGACTATTATACAACCTCCACACGCTGCAGGTTCATGCAGGTTGGGGGCCACTAAAAGCGCACACTTCCTCACTGCAGGAGGGCTTAAATGGGGGGAAATTGTGTTCAACTATTTCAAAGGGGTCAGAGTATCGATGAGCGGAGGAGTAATGTCACAGTGCGTCTGGAGTGTGCCAGGGCTGGACAGTGCCGGGCCTGTCAGTGGAGGTGGTTAGCAGTGCCTCATGCCCTGACCTGTGCCACCGCCGTCGACACACGTGCCTGCACACGAACAGGTGCCATTTACATCTACATCCAACACATAGCGGAAGGAAACTCTGGCACTGTGCTAAAGGCTGAGGCCACCTATAGCTCTGTTGTTTTTGCAGGTTCCATGTACATTCAATATTAGCATACTCACAAACAGAAGAGAACTCTAAATTAGCTGGGTTCTTCTAGATGTGATCACTGAGCAAACGACACCTCCATCTGACCTCACTGTATTCTGTGTTTTAAACAGAAGATCTGAGTTTTGGATTTGTTTTGTTTTTGCTCCATTCAAATCTTCTGTTCTCAGTGCAATGGATTTTATTCTATCCCTAGATAAAATTAGAATGTGGTAAAAGGTTTCTACTCAAACCCCCTGTTAGAATCCAACTTTCACTGATTTTGTGTACTGTTTTTGTAAGTTACTCTTAATTCTAAAAATAAATAAATAAATAAATTCATAAACCTTCACTTTATGCATGAGAAACATAATACATTGGGACATTGACAGTCACCTCAAAATCAAGCAGGTATAAAATTAGACGTAGACTTCCTTTATTGTCATTACACAGACACAACACAATGAGTCTGGTAACGAAATGTCATAGAATTGGCAGCTGATAACCCAAATAAATATGGAAAATAGAAAAGTGCACAGTTGCTG
>JAPTHA010000006.1:12283637-12307043 GCA_029814585.1 Gymnapogon annona | reverse complement strand
AGCACATTTCATTAAAAAAAAACATTACAATGGTCAGTGGACCAAACATTTTTTATGCCACGGAATGTGCGACAATATTTGCACGGATCGGCCTTTAAGTTGTGGTGGATAAAAACAACAAAATAAAATGATACAGAAACATATACGGCCGAAGCAGAATCTGGACACGCATCATGTCTGAGTCACTGAGATGCGGCAGGGAAGATCCAGTAGATTTTCAAAATAAAACATCTTACACCCTCCGGAGGGAAAGCTCAACAGGATGTCTATCCAGGATGTGATTGCGCAATCCCAAGTGAGGCCGAGCCGGCTCCTGCCTCACTGTGCCTCTCTTTGCAGTATTGGATTCTTAAACGTGAAAATTCAGCGATTTTGATTAAAAATTACTTTAAAGTGGGCCAAATTTAGTGAAAAATAAATGTATAGTACAAATCACTGGTTAAATATAGCCATGTATTTCTTTTTTTGGTTCTTTTTTGCTAACTCTAGCGTACTGTCCTTGACTGAACCCCTGGGGTCACTACCGCCCCCTACCATGAGGCAGGAGAACTGCGTGCCTCACACAGTGCCTTTAACAGCCGTTTAAGTCTTGCTGCTCAACATGAGAAACACGTTACACACATACAGTTGTTGAAAAAAAAAAAGCCAGCTAAATTATGGAAATTTAGTTTGTATAGGACATATGTTTGAACATTTTAATAGCGACGCTACAGAGAGACAGCGATATGGTCTCAGTGCACGGCACCAGTACAGTCAGCAGAGTGATTGCGCAATCCCAAGTGAGGCCGAGCCGGCTCCTGCCTCACTGTGTCTCTCTTCGCAGTATTTGATTCTTAAACGTGAAAATTCAGCGATTTTGATTACAAACTACTTTAAAGTGGGCCAAAATAAATAAAAAATAAATATAGTACAAATCACTGGTTAAATATAGCCATTTATGTATTTTTTTGGTTCTTTTTTTATTTCTTTTTTTAAAAAAATATAACCATTTATTTCTTTTTTCTCTTCATGATGACAGGTGAGGCCGTGCCTCACTTGCCTCCCCTGACTTCACGTCACTGCTGTAATGTCTCAGAACTTACTATGCCTTTGGTTTCCGTTCACCTGCTTGCTGTTTCATTCTACATGTACTTTTTTCCCGTCTTGGCTCTGCGCTTGTCGTTTTAATTTAGCGTTTCCATTTTCCTTCCTCTCACAGGTTAGATGTTGTGAAGCCCTGCGAGGCTGCAGCTGTGTCAGGAGCCGTTATAAATAAAACTGATTTACAAAGCAGAGACCTGGCAACAAGTGAACATAACTCTCCCGTACAGTGGTATACAGACAACTGTTGTGGTTAAGATTTGATATGACAGCGATAATAAAATAACACCTTTTCAAGAAATGGGTTTGAAAACTGAAGGTGGTAATTGAGAGCTATAATGATACAGCCCCGAGACGATTAACTTTGCTCCATTTAGGTCCTTGCCTCAAAAAACGCAACTGTCTTCTTTTACACTCTCCAATGTGCTCATCACTGATTTAAAATGAGTATCGCTAACGTCTCGTGGGCCGTGTTTTTGAAGTGCTGTTAATAATTCAGTGGAATTCTTTCATTTTATGAAGGCTTGTGTGTGTAAAGGTACAATATTTACCGTACTTTTGTTGTATTCTCATCTATCAGTGATGCTTTAGTAATAGATGTATTGATCGGCTTCTGTAAAGGGACGTCAGACAGCGATAAATCTATAGTGCCAAAAGGGAAGATTAAAGTAAAATTTCATTTGGAGATTAGACCCCTGACTTCAACAGCTGTACAGCCAAAATGGGGAGTGAAGTCGATGATCATTTTCCTAAATGAGACCCTCAGGGAACAAGGAAGGAAGGAAGAACTGCTTTAAACCTACTGCACTGGTTTGTAGTGAGAGCTTAAAAAAAAATATCCCCTGGGACAGTCAATCAGCCTCAGTCCGCCAGTTTCTAGTCTGTTTCATTCTTGTTCAGTTCCGTCCTCTCCATCCCTCTCATCCTCCTTGTCGCATTTGTTAGCTTTTGTCTTTACATGATTCTCCCTATGCTCCTTGTTGTTATTATTGTGAGTAATTCCCCGCGGCAGTCGTAACTGCAGTAACAGCTTCACCCAGGGGCTGTAGACCTTTTCGTACAACGGCTGTACGTGGGTTTATTTTTACTACAGTCATCTGATTCAGATCAGACATACTGTTGGCAGGAGTAGCCACGCTGCAATTATTAAACTGCAGCGCGAGAACTTAAAGTAAATAGACATACGATGCTGTGCAAAAGTCTTTGGCAGGCTTTCACTTTGCATTTGACCAAGATCATGACTACACATACGTTTCTCGATCAATAACCTCTGTACATTTGTAATATATGTAAACTGCTAAAACACAAAAAGGCAACGCAGAAAAATCTGAATATTGTAGAAGCTGCACGGGATTATCTTGACAGAAAAAAAACCAAAATGGCTAAAAATGAATCCTCTGAGACTCTGAAGGTGTCGACTTAAAATACAAGATTATTTAAGAAAACATTAATACAGTTGACCCAAGAGAGTTAAAGGTTTACTGAATCCAAATGGAGGTCACATTAAATACCGACTCCGCTTGCAGAAGCTTGTTGAGGGTTTGTTGTATGTGTGTGTGTGTGTGTTTGTTTCAATACTGTGTGAACACATTTCTTGTTGGGAATAAAAACAAGCCATTTCAGCCCTGCAAAAACAAGGAAGCTTAATAAAGGCCGCCTCAGACTTCTGCACAGCACTGTATAAGGGTTGAACATTTGTAAAGTAGTTCATAATTTTTGACATAGATTCTGGGATCAAATTGTTCTGGCTAATTTCTCTTCTAAACTCACATTTTCAAGCCTTATTGAATCCTGGTCACAGGGAAGGATGTGTCCCTTTCATTCCTGGATGTCTGCATTTATCCAAACAGCTGGAGACCGTGTGGACGTGCATGGCATCTAAAAACCTCTAAGTGCAGACGCTATGACCTTTTGACCCCCCGTATTGTTTCGCTGTCTGTCTCTGTGCTGTATCAAACGTGTTGTTTTCCATTAAGACCTCAGGTCTCATAATGAATCATCGTGGTCAGTGTTCTGTCGCTTGATCACACAGATACTGTGTCTTTCTGCTTTCACACTCTGGCCATCTAATCATTTACACACTGGTCGCCACGTTTGTCTCTTTGGTTGTGTGTCAGATCCTGTGCAGGATCCATTAACGCATACATCCTTTTGATTTATTTGTTCTGTGTGTGTGTGTGTGTGTGTGTGAATGAATAGTGCAGACATTTTCTGAAGGATTTTCATACTTGAAAACATGTATTGCTGTGAAATATAACATTACATTATTATTGCAATAGCACGAGTTGCATAAGATGAATACACATTTTCCCCACAGATTCTTACAAAAAAATTTAGTTGTTGGAGGAGAGACATTAATTTAGACATTAACGTGTCTACTTTAATTCAGTTTTTATGTTTCATTTTACTGGTGCTAGATAATGAAAATTTCTGTGGGTCAGTAAAATTATATACATCCAGGTGCGGATCATCTTTATATATATCTACAGGAGGAAACAATGCATAGTAGTAGTAGGTTGTTGGTTTCATGTGTTGTGTAATGGTATGGAATGATTCCTCCAAACTGACGTCTGTCTCTCCTTGTGTATTCTGCTTTCAGTGTCGGATGGTGTGTAAGGATGTGCCGGCTGAGACCATGTACGACGTTCTCCATGATATCGATTACAGAAGAAAATGGGACACAAATGTGATCGAGACCTTTGACATCGGGAAGCTTACAGTCAACGCGGATGTCGGTTACTACTCTTGTATGTTGCACGTCTGCGTGTCCATGAATTCCGTAGATAGAAGTCTAAGTTAATTCACCATTAAGATTAAAGGAGGTAAAACACACATACTATACTGGGCACTAGAATCCACAGTAGTATTTTCACCACGTGTTTCCTGTGTGTCATCAGGGAGTTGTCCAAACCCTCTTCGGAACCGTGACGTGATCACACTTCGCTCCTGGCTGCAGTTGGGAAAAGACTACATCATCATGAACTACTCTGTCAAGCACGCTGTGAGTGTATAGCACACACTTTGGAGACTTTCCTGCTCACTCACCTGACTAACCCTGTGCATGTGCACTCTAAAGGTTCAGTGGAATGCTAACGCAGCTCTGTGGAACTAAACGGCCTGCTTTGTAATGAGCAGTGATCCAGTTTAATGAGCTTATAGCCTCAGCAGACACAAATACCCCAGAAATAAAAGTAGTCACTCTTCTCCAATAAACCAAAAGGATCAACGATGCAGCGCTGTCTCATTCTGCCACAGCAGAGTAAAGCAAACCTTTACAGTTAGGGGAGCTGCCGTGTTGCTTCTGGGGACATTTATGGCTCAGTAGAGATGGTATTTACTAAGAGTGCTGCGGTACAGATGATCCACGGCTCAGTGTGTATGTCGGTTCACGGTACGGTACAGTAATTAAATTACACAAACACTTATCTCTAAACAATGAATCCTTTTATTTTCAAACAAAACAACACGCAGGGGACAAAATACTGCTAGGTGAGCGCTCCTCTTGTATAGGGAAGTGTTTGTAGAATGTGAGTTTTCATGTCCCATTCATGCGTAAAGTGAACACTCTCTGTTGGCTTTCAGTAGCCATTGATGTCCCGTTGTCAGGAGACAGAACTATATTAGCCAATTCTATCTCTATTTCTGCCCTTATCATACTGTATACACTGGGAATTACAGTATTGCTGAAGTGACTGCGCGACAGAGTAACACGACTCAACGGTCTTCATCAAAGGACGAAACCCGCAGTCAGTCTCAGCGGAGAATGACTGCATATCTTTGGCGGGGAAGACACCCACTGCTTTTATAATTCATTCATATTTCTCAGTGCTGCTTGAATGCAGCAGCAATAGCAGGGGACTAGAAACTGTCCCAGCAGTCAGCGTTGTAGGATGAAGTGTACTACACTTGTACTACACTACACTACACTTGTATATACTTGATGGTGGCCAAGTGATGCATACACCGCATGGTACGTTTGGTAGTTCTTTTTCCATCATCGGCATATGTTAAGTTTAAATCCAAAGTGTTCCCACAGCGCAGACTTAAAGGTTGCAGATGCATCTTCAAATTTCATTCTTCGTCCACAAATTTGCGGTGCGTCCATCGTCAACCACCACTGAACAATCAGACGTTAGCGACAGTAAGTAAAAGGAGTGGCAAACTTGGCAAACATACTGATCTGGAGCAAAATGCGGTGTCTTATAATATACATAAATATTAATCTAAATAAACATAAACATATGTGCGTGTCTATATATGTATGTGTGTGTGTGTATATATACATATATATATATATTACTCACAGTTAACACAAGTTGTCTGGAAATGTAATTTGAAAATGATAAATGAGCCATACTGCGACACATGCTCGAACCGAACTGTCATGGAAAGAATGCGCACTCCAGACAGTCAAAAATCACAAGACGCCCTGAGTTTGAGGATCAAAGTATATTTGTAGTGATGGTGCTGGTGAAAACCTTCGGCCGTCCTCGGAGCATGTGATGTGGCCTTCATGCATCATTTTATCATGTGACTGTCCTGACAGATTTTGACAGAACTGTTTCCCCCCTCCCCTCCCCCCCACCGGTCGGTGTCCTCCTGAGGATGGAGTCCCAGGTATGCCAGAGGTCCTACGCCCCCTCGCCCCGGTTGATGTTGTTTTCCTCACCCTTCCTGATTTCCATAGATTCCCCGATCCGGCACCTGATCCTGTTGGGTTCTGTTCATATTATTTTACCCTTGTTCTAGTCCATACCCTGGTTTTGGAGCTTGCAGTGGTCCATTGACCGACAGATTTTTTTGTTGTCTTGCTACACCACTTCTTTTGTTGTTCCGGTGAGTCTTGTTAGCCGTCTCCTTCTCAAGATTCAAGATCAATTTATTGCGATTTGTGTGGGAACACAGGAATGTTTGTGTGGTCACTCCTAGGATCAGACACAAAGACAAATGTAATAAATGGAAAAAGAACAAAATTAAATAACATACACTGCAAAAGTAGGAGGTAATTTGTTCACACACATCAACATACACTCATACACACACAGCGTACTGCATTAACCCTCTTATATAGTAAGTGGGTTAATGCAGTACGTTAATTGCAGTAAAAATTGATTAATTAATTCATCTTCCAAACCCGCTTTAAAAAAGTAAAAATACATTAAAAATACATTATAAAATATGTTAAATGCAGCATGTTAATTAATAGTAGTTCTCACACTCCGTATAATGTTCCTTATTCCAGGATTGGTCCAAACTGTCAGCAACAAGTAACGCCAGTGCTTTTTGTTGTGCTCCACTATTAGCTTACACAGCACGGCAGCACGAACATAATCAACTTAAAGTATCATTGTATTGATCAGTACAGTACACAACAGAATCACACGGGGTTTCTTGATTTCCTGTTTGTCTAATGAGAAGCTCCAAATTCGCAGGGGGTTTTAGACCGAGCTCCTCTTTAAAACGGCATGTTTTTGGGACTACAGTTAGAACCGACAAACGGCTTGAAAGGTCAGCCTTCTAACCTGCCTCTGTACTCCACAGGGAGGAAAGACCTCCATTTCCACATATGGTCAGACAAACAGGCCGGCTTCAGCTTTGACCCACTTGGAAAATGTTAACGTGGAGAGAGAACAGGAAAATTTAATTGCAGAACCGTGACGGACATACCAAACGGTATGACGGTACGATGTGCATCGATGCGCCCCTAGTGTTTACCAAAGAATAAATGTATCTATGGTATATGACTGTAATAAACATTAAACTCACATGATTGATCAGCTAACTCGTTAGATGTTTACCGTGTCTTAATATCAGGTACAACAGGTTAGTTGGGCAGATGGAGACCAAATTATTCCTCAATTGCACCCGTGAAACAAAAAAAAAAAGAACCTTACAGCTAATTTACACAGAAAATGAGCAAATGAGTTCTTTTTCCCAATCTTTTAATTAATCCAATCTAACATAGCCTCCAATGGTAACACACTCCAAACCAGTTTATGGAAACACATCATCTGTGTTTATCTCGTTTGGTCTTCAAAGTTTCCCTCATTCACTTGACGTTTTACAAAAGCACAGTTGGTGATTGGTATTTGCAGCTGTGAGTCACCTCTGAAAAGGCCTGTTATTGGTCAGAGAGGGCTAGGTTTTCAAGGGGGAAAAAATAAGTAAAGAGGAGGTACAGAAGTCTAGTTTCATCTTGGATCACTTGAGTTGCAGCGTGTGGTAAGTTATTATGTATTTTAGCACAACTAATCCTCTACTGCCAGCCTTTTTAAAGTGACAATAGGTGGGATTATTTTCTCAGTGTGGTCAACTCAATGCCACACATCTCAACAAACAACAAATCTCAACAACAACAAATGCCCTCATTAGAACTATGGTGAGATGGTTTTTTTTGTTTTTTGTTTTTTTTAGTCCTGCTGCACAGTGGATGACGAGGGTCCCTTGATACTGGATACCACCCCCTATAAAATAGAAAGTAGGTGCGGGAATGAAGAAGTCCCCTCAGAGCCACTATAAAAACACTGTGATCTTGAAGATTGAAATTACTTCCTGACTCAAACAGAATGAATCTCATGATGTGATTATACACAATTGAAAGTGTACTTGTGAATATGATATTTAATTTCTGTAGTTGGATCTTATTAATTCCCCAAAGTGGGAACTGAACCATTAAGCACGCGGTACATGGAAAGAAAGGCATAACTATATAGATGTGAATGTATCTGTGCCTCTCGGTTAAAAGTCTACTCATCTTATGTTGAATCTTCCAGGAAGGAATGAGCGTTTGGCGTTTTTCCAAAGACAGGCACTCCTCGATGCCCTGCCCTTGAGGCTTTTACCTGGCAGACGATAAATGTACCCTGTGCTAACGATGCTTTTCTTTTTAAGTAGTATAGTGGGTTTTTCATTTGTTTCTTGGCTGTGGTCTTGTTTTTGGGATTTGTGCAGTTTTTGTGTCTAACACCAGTAAAACAAGCATACTGATTAGACACCTGCAAACCTTATGATTGGCTCTCTGTTTTGAAATAAGCCAGAAATCTGTAGTTTGGTAGAATATGTGCATTTGTTGTCCTAGTGTAAGACGAGTAAATTAAAGATGGCATGATGCTTGTATTCATCATCTCTCTTGTCCCGTCACAAACAACTGAGTTGATTATCTGTCATTCTGTTATTTTTGTCATCTAATTCATGATTATTCTTATCACTTTATTTTTTTATTTTAGCCGTAGAATCGTGAGGAAAAATGCAAAAAAGTTTGTTACAGTTTTGTTTGACCAGGCACAATCTTATATCCGGAAGGAGTTCAGCCTGCAGTGACATAAAAGAAGTTAGTCATTACAGTTTAGAAGCTGAAACCAGATAAGATTTGAGTCATGAACTGCATCAGTAGTCACTGTCTATTACTTTGGCAGCTGTTGAGCTCCTTTTTGTTCTTCCTTTTTTGACTGAGTGTCTTTGTGTTTTAACTCTGTCCTCCAGTCTCTTTTCCTCTTTCTTTTCCTCGGGTTCTTATTTTCTCTTTGGCTCACTAATATAATGTTTACCAAAGGATAAGGCCTCTCATGTGACTGGTAGCTGTTGACTTCCGCCTCGCCTTCCGCATTCCTGCATCAATAAGTGGTGGCCACTGTAATAGATAGTATGTGTGCATGCCTTTGTGTGCGACTCTCCAAGGTTCACTGTTGTTAATCGGAGGAATTTAACCCTTTGACCATCAGAGGTTAACTCACGACTCTCTTGCAATGTTTGAGCTGCATATTTGTCTGTTCTTCAATCCCGTGCGTGAAAAAAGCCCAAAGGTTGCTCGACATTTCATGTTGGCGTGCTGAAGACTATGTATTCAAATGTAATTGATTAGAAAATGAATGCATCCTTGTGTGTGTGAATGAACCCTGCAATGAAGTGGTGACTTGTCCAGCCCCCCCCCCCCCCTTCACCTTCACCCTTGAGTAGCAGGGATAGGCTCCAGTGACCCCCTCGATCCTGCAAAGGATGATAATTTGGCATTTGATTTTCCCCAGAACGTGGAGACGTAATTCACACAAACTATCATTTTAATGTCGGTAGAGTTTCCGAAAATGTATCGTATTAATGGCACGCGCTCTCAAATTGTATCCACCCAATGGCAGGAGAAGATGAACGGTTTCTCTCCTTAAGGCGCCTGCTGCTCTGTATGCTTCTTAAACACTCCGCAGTGTGGAGCTCCAATTATTGCAGTCTAACTGTAACTATACATTAGCATCATGAATAATAACCTGAGATAGCCAAAGGAGCCCGCAGCCAAGTGGGTTTCTCGGTCTTGCCTTTTCTTGCATCAGAAATGCTAAGAAGTAGAAAATCAAATGACTGGTCACCGAAACACTCGGCACAAAACAGTCATTAAGACATTCATATACACTGGATGTGTGAGGGGGTAAAAAACATCTGCTTTGATTACGACATGCATTCAGAGCATCGTGTGTAGGCGCTAATTCAATGTCAAGGATATTTGCATCATTTTTCATCGGGGAACTTTTCGTTGAAAGTCTTCTCCTGTACATCCCAGAAATTGACATGTATGTTTGGCTAATGTGTGTGTGAAAATTATAATCTCATGCCTCTTGAACCAGTCTTTGATGATTTAATCCCGGCAGAAGAAAAACCCACTATTTGTTCGGTATATTCAGGTTCGGCTGATTTAAATATGGACAGATGACACTACTGAACCTCGACCTGAAACAACACCAGATCATAACAATGACCCCACAGGCTTGTACTGTAGGTGCTAGGCATGATGGGTAGTTACTTCATTCACTTCTCTTCTCACCCTGATGCATCCATCACAGGGTCGATGTGAACCCATGACACCGCATGAGCTTTTTCCATTGAAACACAGTCCACTCCTTATGCTCCAACCAACTATAGGCCTTTTTTTCCCCGTGATTGTCTTCACTTGTATGTGGATTTCTCACGGCCATGGAACAGTTTATCTCAAACCCTTGAAATCTCTGCACATTGTGAATGTCGATTGTGTTATATACAGTAGATAGACCAGGCATCCTGTTTGTCTAAGAATTTTATGCATCTCATTTCTCAGACGCTATTCATCTGATGCTTTTCGAATTTCACACACATGGCTGAATTTTCTGGAGTTCTTTTTGTATTTATAGATGTTTGAAAAGTTGTTAAGGCACAAGGCTGGTGCATATGGGACCTGGGTTTGATTCCTGGGATGAGCGTCCATGGTGGGTCCTTGGGCAAGACCCTTCAAGCTGCTGCCTACAAGTGTAGCCTCAATGTCTCATTGTCCCGGTCCCAAGCCTGGATGAATACAATGGTTGTGTCAGGAAGGGCGTCCGACATAAAAACTCCTGCCAAATCAAATATGTGAATTGGATTTGCTGTGGCGACCCCAGAAGGGAAAAAGCCAAAAGAACTCATCATTAACAAGTTTTTGAAAAGATTGAAAGATCATTCCCTGGGTAGGAAGGGTATCAGTGAGCAGGAGGTGCAAAGTGTAGTGGTGTTAGTAAGCTCCGCCTACTTTTTTTACTTGGAAATTTTTCTAAATGACTTGATTTCAAACATTTTGTCATGTTTAACATCTTACAGTGAGTGAAGACATTGGGGAGTTTCTTGTCCTACTCAAGGACGGGTTTGAAGCTGCTACATGCTGAGAATGCGAATGAAATAAATACTAACAACTTGTGTGTGTGTGTGTGTGTGTGTGTGTGTGTGTGTGTGTGTGTGTGTGTTGCCTTTTACAGAAATACCCTCCTAAAAAGGACTTTGTGCGAGCTGTGTCCCTTCAAACAGGCTACATGGTTCAGGGCCAGGGACCCAGCCACTGCGCCCTCACCTACATGGCGCAGGTCGATCCACGAGGTAATCACTTCACACACACTCAACAAACAGCAAAAACACACAAGGACAAACTCATCTGCAAATGAACACACACATACACACTCACCCAGGTGCTACACACATACTTCTAATGAGTGAATCATTCTCCTGCCTTTATGTCAAAATGCGTCTCCGTAGTAACCATATGAAGGACGAGGTCTGTTTTATTCTCCCCACCTCTCACCGAGGAGTCCTTCTGTTCATCAATCGTTTTCTCACTTTTCACTTAATTTCCCTCCTTTTACGACTACTCTCACTCGCAATGGCCCGTCTGAGCAAATCGGTTTAATCCCCCGTTTGTAATGTGTGCTTGTGTGTGAGCGACCCATCTGGTTTCATTGAAGTGAAAAGCTTCACTTTGATCCTGGTTGACATGACATGTAATAAAGCTAACGCCCAAGTCCCTCTTTTCCAGTGTGTGTGCTCTCCATTGTCCTCTTCCTCTCGCTTTCTCCTTCCTGTTATTTTTCTCGGTCTCATATTTATTTTGCTCCCCTCTTCGTTTCTTCTGCTCACTCTCTCTTTTTTTTCTCGTGTCTCTCTGCAGGTTCATTACCCAAGTGGGTTGTCAACAAGTCTTCCCACTTCCTTGCTCCTCGTGTAAGTAATTTGCAGATTCTATGCTTGTATTCAACACGAGTGCATATCTATAGAGCTCCTGCAGTCATAATCTGCAGCCACTTCACTGTGCCGTCCAACACAAGTAATAATATTTATTCAAATAGTATATTCCAGACATACTGTGTCACTCTCTGTGACTGTGAGTTGAATATCTGTTTAAATAGGTCAGAGATTCTCTAGAGAGCACCCTAGTATGCAGGAATCCCTTGATAATACAGTCAAAAAATAGCATCCGTGGATAGATGCTCAAATGCCCAAATCTACTGAAAAAAAACATCCTGAGAAAGAAAACATCTCATGCAAACGCAGGATTTTTAAAAAATCTTTCTGAACATTTATAGAATTGAAATTTTTTATTCATAATGTATGTTTTGGTGCATCTTATCAGACCCATTTAGATACCCTCCAGCAGGTCTGATACTATGATTCATTCATGACCATGCATGAGCACAGCTAGTTTTCTAAATGGATCATTTCCACCTCTGGTTGTCCACACAACCACTGTTGTATAACATGGATCCACACACAACAATGCAAAACTGACCGCAAATTTTGACATGAACACCTGTTTCTGGCAGGCTTTCCATGAAGGGTTTAACTGGCTCAACTTTCTAATAACTGCTTTTTAAAAAAAAAATTTTTTAAGGGAGTTCTGATTTACTGACTGTCTTATCTCCTAGATTAGACAGTGTTTTCCATCACAACCTCTGTTTGAGTTTTATCGAGATAAGATGGTGGCACACATTTTGATGGAGATGGCCAGTGCTTAATGATCTGTGTGGATCATTAAGCACTGGCCATAGTGGTTGACCAGTACTAATAATTCATAAAATTCGTAAAATTTTCCTAGTGGTTCAGGTTTTTTAAAAAAAGGAGATTTTTCATATTATACAGTTTTCCCAATATAATAGTTCATGTGTAAACATACTGTATCATTAGGGGAGATAGTAAATGTTCCATAAAATTAAACAATTTAGGAGTAAAACCCAAATTGTTTCACATCTTCTTGGATGCTTTTCTACACTTTTTTGTGCCTCTGCATATCAAAGAATGCAAACATGCCTCTTACTGTGTTGTGTTAATATAAAACAAATCAATTTTCCTGAAAATAAATCACTGTATAATATTAATGTATATAAAACCTGTAAAATAATGACATTAGTGATAGTCATTGCAGCAAAATGAATAATTATATTGTCTCCTTGTTTCCTTATTCCACCTATTGTAGGCGATGAGGAAGATCTACAAAGCCTGTTTGAAGTACTCGGAGTGGAAGCAGAAAAACAAGCCTGGTTTAAAGCCCTGGCTCTACCCTGAACAGACTACATTACCCAGCATCCCACTGTCTGACCTCAGCATCCAGCATGCTGACAGCCTGGAGAATATTGATGAGAGCTCCCTGGCTGAGGCTCACGAGAGGGAAGACAGCGACTAGCGTGTACACACACACATACACACACACAAACACACCCTAAGACGTAGAGTCATATGTTCATATACACACATATAGTAAAGCAGGGATACATGCATGCCAGACACACACACTATATCTGGAGGTATGTATATGTGGTTCTACATTAACGTATACATGTAAGCATCCATGCACACAGACAGAAACGCACTTGACCGACCCAGTCTTTTTCTTGCATACATAATGTATGAACGCATATACACATCTACAGTACGGAAGCACTCACAGATACCTATCCCTCCTCTCACAACAGGCTGCAGGAATACTTACTTTTGCAAGTCAAAAAAAAAAATCAACATAATCATGATTTTTGTTATACCCGTTTGAGGAATATCACAGTTTCTAATTGGAGCCAATGCAGATGAATACAGCAAAGTACATTTTCATCAGCAGCATTCAGTTTTCATGTAAATGTTTACAGACGCACCTGATGTGTGAGTTGGAGAAGTACACAATCGTGTGTTTAATAGCTGAGGGTTAATTAATATCTTAATAATTCTAGCGTGGCAGTGTCCTATTTGAACATCCTGATGCCAGTGTATATGGTGCACCGTGTACACAGAGACACACAACTCATATATAATAGATAAATGATTATTTATTCATGAAAACACACGTGTATATGCTTTGACAGTTCACATCCTTCTGCCCATGATGTCCCTTAATGTCACCATCACATTTTGTAATCCCATGATAAATATGCAGATGTGCAGAAGGCAGCTGGGAACCCCCCCCACCCCCACCCTCCTCCTCCACACGACACATTCACACAAACGGATTATACACACACATACACTTGTCTGCTCCTCTATTTGGGAGATGTATGAATGTATGTAGTTTAAAAATTAAATGCAAATTCCTATAAAGGTTTTCAAGTTTCATCAGCGACTGGTGTCTTTTTGTTTTTTTCTCTCTGCGTACTTTTGTGTGTGTGTGTGTTTTATATCTGTATATATAAGCGTGCTTGAATTTATTTATGACTGGGCAGGGCTCAGTTGACGTTTAAATAGGTATTAAGAATCACAGACCTGATTACTGGGATGGTCCGCTCTCACTGACATTCTTTCAGTGCTAAAAGAACACACGCCCCATTATTGATTATTAGGTTGGACTGCCATGATTAGAAAATGTACACAGAATGAAATGCATCCTATTGATCAACTCTTTTTCACTCAGTGGGCATGTTTGCATGTGTGTGGAATTGCATCTGTGTGTGTGTGTGTGTGTGTGTGTGTGTGTGTGTGTGTGTGTGTGTGTGTGTGTGTGCGCGCGCGCGCGCACAGTGGCCTAGATCAGAATTTGGAATCCCCCAATCTGTCGGCATGGCAACTCTGAGATCGACTCTGCACCAGACAGAGGGGGATGAGAGCGTGCATGTCACAGAGGAAGTGACTTATTACAGGATGTCCACTCTGTATTCACTTGCCTGATTAGACGTGTACATAATCTGTACGGTGCAAGGGCAACAGCTCCTGCTCGCTGGTGCTTTCAATGACTTGCCTTGTGTGACATAGGCCACATTATACATGCATGAGCCTCATGAGCTGAGAAAATGGTTATAAATCCTATTAATTATCTTTTTTGCACCTTCACGCGGCACAGTAGGAGAGGGATAATTTAAAAGTGCTTTTGTTTGTCATCCGCTGTCCGTTTATATAACGTCTCCTTCTGCACTGCCTAATGAGGCATGAATGATAAATAAAGGAAAGATTATGCAGGCCATATAAAAAAAAGACCTCCTACAATCCTTGTGTTCTGCCCTTTTTCCTCACAGCTGTATTGACTATCACTCCCTCTAACCTCGTACATAACCACGCATCCATCCTCAGTGCCTTAATGAGGCCTTTTGGTCAGCCATCATCATTATGTTTGCGGGGGAGGGCTGAACATGCACGAGTGTGTGTGAATTGTGTGTCCCAGTGGCATCCCTGCATTGTCTTCCACCCGCCTCGCCCCCAAAGCAGGAGGAGACGTATACACAGCGTGACGGCCAGCATCCCACCCTGTGTGTGTGTTTCTGCATATGTGTCACACTACCACCCCCACAGATACCCGGCCCACCAGCGCTGATAGACTGGTGATGACTCATCACCGCCCCACCTCCTCTTTCCCGTTCCCTCTCCCTCCTTTTTTTTTTTTTTTATTTAACCCCGCTGTTTTGCTTCTATTAAATCTGCTGCTTGTCCTTTTCTCTGCACTCTTGATCTTCTTCATGCCATCTTTTCACCGTTTCATCCATATTTCCATCCCGTTGGTCCTCTCCTTTCACTTCCTTCACTGGTCTCATCCTTTAACATTTTTGTCTTTTTCTTTGCTCATCTCTATTTTTCTATAATTTATTAGTCTCTCTAATTTCTTAAACTCTTCTGCATTCATTGGTGGTCTGTCTCTCTTCAAAAACTTCATTTGGTTCATTTGTTTCTCTCTCTACCGCTTCCCACCTTCTTCTTCCTGTCCCTTCTCATCTCATCCCCCAGTCTTTGCCCCAGGTCAGGGCTATAATGACTAACACATTACCAAGTCATTACCTTGTCATATAACCTGTTTGTTTACTCGGGCTCCTGGGTCTTTGAGACGAACCCCCCCGAACGCAATGCAACACGTCAATGCACACTAGCACATATTAAATCCACACGCATACACACAACATTAAAAGGCTGACAAAGCACAATAATAAATGCAATCCTTTTATCTGCGTCAGCTCACAAGTGGGATGCTCTCCTGGTTCACCACAGCCTATGGAATGATTGCGGATGTTACAGCTATATACACATCACTGTTTAAGTCTTTGCAATTATACTGACAAAAAAAAAATCTGTTTTCCCATCAAGTGTGCATATTGATATTCAGTGTGATCTGTGTGATCAAATTTGTTTGGTTGAACGAGAAAAATTGGGGGGATTGATAATCCCCCCAAAAAGGACTCATGTCAATATTATCTATAATAATAACAGTATTGTGTACCAAATAATGTAGCTCCTCAACTTTTAACGCATGACGATCTCTGATTTATTCATTTTTCATGTAACTAACCTTAAAATGATGAAAAGCCATCTATATAATTATTCATAAAGCTGAATTCAGACAGAATATGGCAGTCCCGACCTTACATATTTACCCCTGAAATTTCCCCGAGTGGGACGAATAAAGGTACAGTATATCAAATCTAATCTAATCTGATATTGTCCTAATTGAAATCTATTTGTTGGATTCTGTCTGTTGGTCATCATGTCATCACAGTGAGTGGTTGCCCTCTTCTGGCTCATCTGAGATCTTACAAGTGTCACATTTGTTGAGCTTATCACTCATTTGAATGCCACATCAGCACCAACCTCCAGAAATAAACAAATATAAACATGGTTGATGGCCATAGGGCTGAATTATATTTAATACCTGATGAGGTTGTAGGGTAAGCAGAGCAAATATATTCCATGTAATAATACTCATAATACTCATAGTCAGTGACAGTGTTGATTAGTAAATGCCATAGATATTATTCACTTGTTCATTTATTGCTAAACATTATTCCTAGAGAGAATTAAAGAAGAAAGCTTCATTTTTCCTTTAGGGACATTTGCATGAAAATAGCTGGGGGTGTCCAGTCGCTTTTTTGCGGTCACATGACGGACTTACGGAAGTTTTTGCAGTTACCATTACATCAAGTTAGCAATAGTTACCGGAATAAGTGCAGGCGTCGCGTAGTTTACAGCGTCAAAAGTAAAACCTAACTACAACGTTGCGTCATATTTGACCTCTTATTGTGAAAGGTATATCCGGTAGCGGGGTGTTTGTTTTCCCGCAACTTTCCTCCGGTTTGGTTGGCTGTTGCTTTTTTTTTTTTTTTCATACGTGAGAAAAATGTTATCCGCTATTTGGCGTCGCAGTCCTGGAGTCTGATATTAACTTCATATACATCACACGTCCCATTTCAACGAGGACCGGGAATTTACACACAAC
This sequence comes from Gymnapogon annona, assembly GCA_029814585.1. Classification (NCBI taxonomy): domain Eukaryota; kingdom Metazoa; phylum Chordata; class Actinopteri; order Kurtiformes; family Apogonidae; genus Gymnapogon; species Gymnapogon annona. The sequence continues at coordinate 12,290,029 of JAPTHA010000006.1, read as the reverse complement.
GGAAACGGTAAGGACAACTGTTAATGACGCGAAACGTAGTAAAACATGTGGCACGAAAAGACTTGAAAGTTGACATTGTTTTAAAAGCTCTTAAAGGGACTCAGTGGTCAAATGTAACCGTGTTGTCTTGGTAACGTTCAAAAAGCTCCGTTACCTCGTTAGCAAAAGTCATGCTAAATCCACTAAAAGTAGACTTATGTTCCCAGTGATGGCTCCACTTCTGCTTTTTTTTTTTTTTTTTAACCAGCTTCCTAATTAATGAAGGAGTGGAAACAGTCCTGTCTATCAAACGGTGAGCTATTAATAGATGTGTGCTTTTTTTCCCTGGGGCTTTTCTCTTTTAAAAAACCAGACTGACTGGTTTCCTACTTGTTCATCCTCTGTGGAATTCATTCCTCTGAAGCTGACTGACTGTGTTGTTTGGGTCATCCACTCAGGTTTTCGAATGAACTGAAAGATTTGGGAGGAGAGTCTGCCCTTGTTTGACTTTATATCCCCCCCCCCCCACACACACATTTTCTGGACCGTCTTTGTGCAGGTGGGTGTGTGTGTGTGTGTGTGTGACAGGTGCTGACACTTCCAAGGATGTCGTATGAAGATGCTTTTTATCTAAGTTCAAGTATTGTGAACGCGCTGTGGAGTTGGTCATTGCTAAGTTCTCCATTCCAAATCCTCTTTCAGTCTTATGAAAAAAAACAAAAACCCAAAACGTTGGTTCTTAATCGACTTAGTCGTGCAGTCAGTGTTTTACTATTATATCTGATGTTTTTTTTGTTTTTTTTTTTACAATTCATTTCATTGCTGCTACGATGAGGTGTGTTTAGATATTAACGCGTGAAGTAAATACTTTCCATATTTTCCTATTTGGTTGTAGCATTATGTAATGTTCAAATCTGGAATACTTTTAAAGAGGTTATCAAGCAATATGGTATCTTGAACTTGTAAAGTAACACTTAATCCTTCAGTCTGTCACAAATACATGTGATATACGTACATCACAAATACATGGATTTTATTGCAAAGGAAGGGTAAGAAGATAAATGACATGGAAAGTAAAAAACTGTCGAGCAAAGCGGGTTTGGAAGATGAATGAATGAATGAACACACTGTTTACCCCTAAGATGAGGTATAAATGTAGTAAAATCGAACACCTACTATAATTCTGCATTGAATTATAGTAAGTGCAGTGAATATACTGCTGCTTATACTTCAGTCATTTTCTTGTACAAATCTGGAAAACATGTATTTCTCAGCTTTTTTGTATTTTAACACTATGGGTGGGTTCATTTTTCATGTTTATACTGAAATCGTCTGATCAAGAGTGAAACTCTTCAAATGTTCTATCAGATAAGCTTGGTGGAAATTGTGATAGTCTATATATTCTTTTCCTGTCTTTGCAATTATTTCCTTTTGAATACAAATGTACTCTGTATGCTGGCAGTTGAAAGACTTTTTTTTTTTGCTGGTGGGTTAAATGTCTAAAAATAGGAGGCTGTTTGTATGGTTGTTCGACGTTGTACATTGGCTTATAAGTAGGATGTTGTCAATGGTAGTTCCTCTGAACCACCACAACTCACTTGCTGAATTCATACAGTATTTTGTCTGATAAGACGAGGCTTCTGCTGTATTCTACAAAGCAACTAAAGGTACTCGGATGGATGAGTAAATGACTTGTCTCACTTATAAAAGTTGTAGTTTATCACTTAAGGGAGTAACACAAAGACAGAATAATGCTGTCCCGTGAGAAAGTCCAGATAAGTTACACACCGCACATCAAAATGCATTTTTTGTTTACCAAGACACAGATCTAATTGTGTGTAATACTCATCGACCTGTGTTTTTATCTCTGCATCCACTGTTGAGTTGAAGGAGTTCAGACTTGTGTTCTTTGTGTATGGTTCCATTGTCCTCGTCTATCTCTCTCTTCATTTATTTATTTATTTATTTTTTTGTCCACCACATTTCAGTTGGTTTTTCTCACACTGTCGTCCTCCTTCTCAACCATCACATGATTTCTTGGTATTGAGTCCCACCATAATGACTTTAGAAGAGAAGCATCTCATTAGTTGAGAAGACTCATCAAGCATTCTGACAGTAAATGATTTGTGCGTGCCAAACCAGGCCATCGGAGATCATAGCGCCACTTAGATCATAACCACCAGACTGAATAATCCCAATATGTTTGAAAGACACCAATAGAAACCTCTTACAAGACACTTCCTTGAATCTTAAAACATTAGGATCAGAATAATTTTACTCTCGTTGTACTACAAAAGCACAACGGAATAAAAAAAGCAGCACCCATAAAAAAAGTGCAATAATAGGAAATATTGCAAAAAACTAAGAAAAAAATGGGAGTACAAAAGACAAATATTAAACCTTAAAAGAAGACTGTACAGTTCACTGGTAGGAGTGTATTTACAAGACAAAAGGGATAAACAGATTACACAGGATGTCAATAACATTCAGGGTTTTCCGTTTCATTCATTTTAAGTTAAAAATCGTAAAAATTCGGAGACTCCCATCTTCTTGGATGTGAATATTTAGTGGTTTCCTTCCCCCCATGGCAGTCAATTGATTATGTTTGAATTGTGGCACAATAAGGCCGTTGCAATTGGTTTTATAAAATGCTCTTCCCCATTTTGTAACCTGTTAGAAGTGACAGCGTTAGATCGTATCCCTGGTGCAGTTGATTTGTGTTGGGTTACATCTTGTGTGTATATAAGCTGCATCATTGGCTTTCGCTGTATTGTAATTTGTCCGGTGCAAAAGACTTCCACTGTTTTGCATGTTTTCATGGAGGAAGGAAAGTAAAATCTGTGATTAAACGCTTCATGCACCGATGACACATTGTTAGTTCTCTGTTTATGCTGCTTTTAACAGAAGCAACATTACAACTCCCTTGAGTGATATGTTGTTGTGAAGGCATCAAATGGTCCAATCTCATCTGTCTTCAGATATGAGTCTTTTTATTTGCACACTGCAGAGGTGCGGGGTGTCTTTTCACGTGCCGTTATTCTCCACCACTGATTTCCACCTGTAGCTTTAAGAGGGGTTGTTAATATTTAATCCAACTCATTTGTGGCTCGAAACGTCGACTAATTATTTGGAAACCTTCCTAACGCATTTAAATGCAATAAAATCCAGAACAAGATTCGGAAGCAGTTACAGACCAGTGTGTAATTGGCATGTATCGGTATTTTTCAATGCTAACAGTTGACTTAAATAAGATTTGTTCAAAGTAATTCATAGTGTGGTCAGTCACTGAGGTGAAATCTCCACTGACGTATTTGTGGTATATATGTGATTCAACAAGGTAGAGGGAGGCCAGCGCCTGGTCTGTCTGTACAGATTATACTATCAGCTGACATGGATACAATGGGAAGAGAGAAATATGACACCCGCACCTCTATATTCACTCAAGTCAAACAATACTTTTTGTCGCAGATAGACAACTTTATTGGATGATTAATGGACTTTGCTACGTGTTAGTAGTGGGGCTGCCATGGGAAACATCAAGAAATCCTGGTGTGACATGCTGGAGGACATGGTTCAGACGTGTTTCTTTACTGGTAGGACTGAGTCACAGTCCAGCTCTAATTGAAAGTGGGTTGAAAGCAACAGCGTGTCTAGTGCTGGCCATGTGAGTCATCTTCCCTATATGTGGATGTGTGTGTGTGGGTGTGCGTGTGTGATTTTCAGATATCTTTATAAGAACACACCCTGCTGAAAGGGTCTTGAGAGTCTGAAAATCTCTCTATAGCAACCACCCCAAGTCTTGTCAGATCCTCACTCTGGATCAGAGAGCATTGGTTATCTGATCTCTTTTGATATTTCCCCACGAGGCATAATTTCATCCTCAGTGTAAGAAAGGGGTCCTGCAGTGAGGGGCGGACAAAAATGATCAGCATGTTCTTTCTTTGAATCATTTATGATCTCTGTCTACTTCAAAATTCTCAATTAGAGACCTCTCTCATTGTGATTCTTTGAATTGTTCTTAATGTCAAATCCACTTTGATTGTCGAGTACCAGTACCACTTGCCCAGTGTCAAAGTCCAAACAAAAGCAAACAAAAGTAGGTTTCCCTTCGTGATTTCAGCACTTGTCAAGCCCCGAATACGGGTTAATATTTTAAGCAGTGATGTTAGTATGTGTTATTGAGTACTGGTCGTGGAGGCAGAGGCTCATCAGTGACTATTTGGTTGAGTTAAAAGCTGCAGTTGTCTGCAGAGCTGCTGTTATCTGTGTGCAAATGATGAATTATGCTGTTCCTTCCACTTTTCTAAAACAGCTGAAGTGCAGCTTTAGTCACATGGGTGAAGTCTTCGCATTCCAGCCTTCATGTTCACGCTACACTGCATTTTATAATGCAGCACTTCCCCTTTGGATCAACATTCGAACCAACATTATGACCGAGATGATTTCTGTACCTCAGTGAGCAGTGATTGATCTACAGCTGAGATGAACTTGGGCATTTCTCTGCCTTCAGGCCAATAAAGGAGTAATGGGGAGGTTTTCTACTCTCAATTCTCAATAGGTCTTCCATTGTCTAGAAATGACTAAAAGCTGTGATACATTTGTTAATTTGAACCTTCATTTAAATGACAAAAAGCTTTTCAGAAGAATTGTCAATCTGTTTAAAAATAAGATTCCTCAACACAAAGCTGTAAAAGAATTTGGTTCAGAAATTCAGGGAATCTGGACAAATCTCAGTAGGAAATATGGAAATAGGCCTATTTGTTTGTCCTGCTTGTAGTCCACATCTCTCTTGGGCTCAATTCATATTGACATCATGAAGACGAGAGTCAGAAAACAAACACCATGGACTTTTGAGATCAAGTCTTGTAAACAACCAAGTGACTGAAATTCCACCAAGAGAAAAGCAACAAATATCCTCAGCTCCCTGAAAACACAACATTTACATGCACGTGTTTTCATGTACGTGTAAGTGTGAAGAGCTTTCACCACTATCTTTCACCCTGGATATGTGTGTGTCTGTGCTAAATTGAAAGGGGACATGAAGTCTGAATCACCAACGTATCTGAGGCGTCCACAATTACTACACAAACAAAATAATTAGGTGTGCACTTGTTGTAGAGTGTGTGACTAGACTGTAGCAGTGGGCCCCCACCAATGCGTTTCCTTCCTTCTTGTCTGTGTGTGTGTGTGTGCGTGTGTGTACTTGCTTAGGCAACAGAATGCTCCATTGTGAAGGCAGCACAGAGACCCTGTTATTGGCAGATTTCTGAGTGGGAAGGAGGGAGAGATGACCAGAGTTTGAGAGAGTAGACACAGAAATGAATTGAAATGTCCAGGGAGTGAAATGTGGGCCAGAGGCTACAGAAAATGAAGCAAAAGCCTTGAGGTAAACAAGAAGTCAGACAGCTGACGACACACAAATTGGAAACTGATTTATTTTTTGTTTTTGATGATTTAAAAAAAAAAAAAATGACATTGAATCTAGTTGAAAACTTTGTGTTGATTTAAGCATCTACAGAAATGCATTTAAGGAAATTGACTTGCTTGCTGTTTTACTGGCAATCAGATGAAAAGATCAATATCAGTTTTATCTTTGCGCATACAGAAAGCCATATACGTGTCACGTTTAGCTTAGTGTTGCAGATGGATAAGAAGCGCAGACATTCAAAAAGGCATCAAGTGGACCAAGTGTTATGATAAGCACGAGTATGTTGTGCTGACATTGACATTGTTGAGTAGATATCTAGTTATGTCTGACTAGTTACGTGCCAGCTTTGTTTGGCTCTGAGCGGTGGGGTGTACTCTCCCAGACAGGGATGAGGGGAAAAATGACAGGATTTAAGGGTATTTTTTAAAACACATTTTTAGAATTTTATTTTTATTTGGGAAGACATTCCACAACAGAGCAAAGCAAAATAAAAAAACCCACTAGAGTTAACACAAGGTATTCCATACAAGTTCTCTGTTCAGAAAAAGAAAAACTATTCTTATTATAATCACCCACCTCTCCCATTTTTTATTTTTACATATAGTTGAATAATCTACATTATTTCTCCTCTTGTTTTCCTGATCTTTATTTCAAAATCCACACAAGTTTCAGTTCCATTGCATTCAACAGTTGAGATTCATTTGGTGCTACCTAGACTTCCTTTATTTGTCATTACACAGACAAATACAATGAATCCTGTCATGAAATGCCATAGAATGGCAACTGATAACACAAATAAAGATGGAGAATACAAAAGTGCAAAATTGCTGGAGTAAAACCAAAGACATGAGTGTATGCAGTGCAAAGCTGACAACACATAGTCAATATAAATATGGAATAAATAAGACGGACAGTGCAATATTGCACACAATGTAAAACAGTACTATAAACAGTGTAAATATTACACATCAGTGTAAACAGTACT
>JAPTHA010000006.1:12184772-12194883 GCA_029814585.1 Gymnapogon annona | reverse complement strand
CTACCGGACTAGTGAGACAAAGCGAGAGGAGAGGAGCACGCACTACACACTGACCTCCCACTGCCTCGACCTCAGCCACACAGCCGTTAAGACCTGAAACTTGTGCTTCATATTTGTGCCTTTTTTCATCTGAAATAGTGCTTTCTTGTGTGTGTTTCATCATGGGGCCTAAGAAAGAAAGTGAGTATCCTAGTGGTGAGAAGAAAACCCATAACATGTGGACGCAGGGGAAACACGAGTTCATAGAAAAACATTCTCACACAAAGTAGAATGTTGATCTGATATCACACATTCCTTTTCAGATAATTAACATAAATTCCTTTTCAGATAATAATAATTAAACATTCTTTTCCAGATATCTTACATACACCTACGGGTATGTATGTATGTATGTGTATCTGTGTATGGTTATAAATGTATGTGTGTATGTTTATGTGTATGTATGTATGTGTATTGTGTGTATGTATGTATGGGAGTTTTCTTGAGTCTAGGAATGGATAAATTGTTTTTACATATATTATGTGAAAACTGGTCCTGGGTCCCGGGTTTTCCGCTTCTGGAGTTCGATCCTGAACAAATGGAACAAATTAAACTTGTAACCCAGGGTTCCACTGTACTTGTTTACCGACTAACACCACCCGTTTTGGTCTCGGCGCCTCCTCTCAGCTTTCCCGTTTTATACGCCCTCTGATTGTGTCCCAACAGCCCATGAGAAACACTGATCTAACATCTGTAAGGACATAACAGAAACATAAGTCCTGTAAACATCCAGTCATGACTCATTGACAGTGCTTTTTGGTCTCCAAATAGTGTCTTCTGGGAAGAACATGGGTTCAATCGCGGTATCAAAACTGGTTGGATGGTTAAGACTTTGGACCAACGATAGGACGTTACACAAGGATACCATTGCTATAAACAGAAGAGGAATAATAAATATAATAAGAAATGGAAAAATGAGCTCGTTATCAGAGTCACATCTGTTTAGAAACCAGTCGCTGTCGAGTCCACGGAGACACGAGACCATGTAGATGATGTCATGCAAAGGTGTTTGAATCCACTGTGGCTGCAGAACGACCCCAGTCGAATGTATACAACATGAGCACAAACACAGACTGTGGTTCTTTATGTTTTGCCCGAGATGTGGACACAGACTTAGAGTTTGTGCACGTGAGAAGTGCTTCGGCTCTTATCTTTTTTTTTTTTTTTTTTTGCACTTACAAATTTAGTTGTAAGAGTAAATCCTCCAGTGGTGCAGAGTCTGCGAAATAAAAGTGACTATTTGAAACAGCCAGCGGGAGATTAAAACGACAGACGATGACTCGAGTAAAATATTTATGGATCTCACATTCACAGACGCAAAAAAAAACCAAAAAAAACCCTCTCACAGAGCTCTCAGTGTGGCGAGACGAGTGTACATCTGTCACATGTGCCTTCCAGTCCCGGAAAAAAGAAACCCAAAATAAAACAATAAAAGGTTGTGTTATTTTTGTCCGAAGGGCTGAATTGTTTAGTGGTCAACCTCGTACCTATAACTGTGTCCAGCTGAACTGATTTAATTTCGTGCTGTTTGTCATTATTTTTAGGCTGCGGGCAGTTTTTTATTATCTTTTTTTTTTTTTTTAATGCTCTGTGCTGATATTACTGAAATTCATCACTGTTATCAGAGGTGGTTTCTGCGTTTCTGTTACTTCTAACAATAGCTGGGAGACTATCTATGTTCTGAACACGCTGCCTTTCCTCTTCTTCTTTTTCATTTTAGTGTTTGGCCACCAGATTTAATTACGTGTTGACCAGTGTTGTATTGACGCTGCAGTGGCTCTTCCCTTCTGCATTGTGCTGCTCGGTCTCTACAGTAGAGCACCAGAATGAGTTCCTTTGGTATTGCTCCAGTTGCCCTGACTGCGGGGCTTTTTCTCATCGATCCATTCCATTGATTGACTCGCACAAAGATAAAGCCACTGATGGGCAGTAAATGTTTTGTTTTGGAACCTTATGGTGTTTGCCATACATATAGTCCCGAACGACAACACATGTTCAACAGCAGATGAACACACACGTAGAAACACACATTCAGAATGCAAAAAAAATATATATAATGTCTCTGCTACATGGAACAAGCACAAACATGCGTTACGCATTGGAATAATTTAAGAAAACAGGTCGATTGCATTAGCTTTTTGCTGTGTGCAGGCCATTACGTACGACAGTAACTCAAATAAGTATGTTTGGCACCGATTTCCAATGGGACACGATGATGATGGTCACGCGAATATTGACTGTGCAACTTCTGTGTCTGTGTTTTCTCTGTGTACGATGGATGACATAATGACTCTTGACTGAGACACATTATGTAGTTTTGTATACATGGTACTTTTTTCCCGCTCTATAACCTGTGTCTTCCATAAAACTAATGACAGTGTTATGAATTCATAATGACCATAATGAACATAATGATAAATATTGTATGTTAAATGTAGCGTAGTGGTGGTTCTCAGCTGAGAGGTGATCTGAACTCATTTAGTGTCCGTCTTTAACCGTACCAGACGGTGCCGCTGGGTGAACGGACTTTAATTTCCCTTGAGGTATAGATTGTTTTTCACGCGCCGCCATTTTGTTGCAAAACTAAAACAATAGGCTACAAATAATGTCATATTCTTCGCCACTAAACACACTGAGATGGCACCACTATTAACTACCAGCTACAATTTTGTAACAGCAATTTACTCCTTACACCTGATTCTCTTTGTGACATTAACATTTCAGGGACAAACCACTCAGGCAGAGACATTGTTATGATTGAAATAACCAATTTAGTGCGAGTTAAACGATAACATAAAGATGTAAAGACAGTCGTCCTGATTTGGTTTGATATCATATTGTGATAACATTTTTGTGGTAGCTTTGACTTTTGTAATATAATATGTATCAAAATAATTGTCACTGTTGAAATGTTTTTGCTTTGTAGTGTTTAGGTAGCCAAATATAGCACAAAATAATTTTGTGTTCTGTTGTTTTCATTATTTTAGGATTTAAACTTACATTCTCTAATCTTGAGAAGTTGTTGTATTTTTTATAAGGATTAACTATGAAATGTTTTTACATCTAACTCAACTGTAGATTTCTGAAATATTCTTACCACGAATAAAACCTTAAAACATTCATTCATTCATCTTCCAAACCCGCCTTATCCTTTTAAAGACTTATCTGGTTTCACACCAAATACAGAATCCACCTTTACAGTGTAACTTCCACACTGTTCCGACTCTTGTTGAGTTGTTTGCAAGATGCACACTTTTACATATTTATCCATTGTTGTCTGCAATATCACTGCCATTAATACTTGTATTACATATGAGGCGTATGATTCTGTTTGCAGTTTAAGAAAACACACTTTACTGTTTAAAATATTCCTTTAAGCATTAGATAAAGAGTGATTTGATATTTATTTTCATGGTTTTCTGTACTTTTTGTTATGATTCATGTTTGTCAATGTGTTTCCTGTCTTAGTCTGCAACTTCCTGTTGGGTCCTGTGTCTCTCTCCTTGTGTATAATCTTGCTTCACTCCCCAGAGTCTCAGCCCACCTGTGTCTCGTTTGCAATCATCCTAATGTGTTGCACCTGACTCCCTGTGTATACAAGTCCATGTGTGATCCCCTGTCCTTTGTCAGATCGTTTATGTCTTGTCTCGTGAAGTGTTCCTCGTCCCTGTCTTGCCTTAAATCTGAAACCTTTTGTGAGTATGTCATGTGCAGTAATTCTAGTTATCTTGTTGGCCTTTATTTTGTATAGAATTGTATTTTTGGTTAAAATTTTTCAATTGTATTTTTCCCTCCTAGTGAGTGACTTTTCGTTATAGTTTAGAATTTATTATTTACCCGTTGTGGGAATTTTTGGTTAATGTCATGTGTTTTTCTACGTCGCTTTTTGTTAAAAGAATTAAAATCAGTATCGAATCCTTAATTGTAAATATCCTAGTAAAATTGAAATACACATTTTATTTTTTAAACCTAGTTGGTTTGCATCTGGGTCCTGTCACGTACGTTATGCATAACAATTTCAATTTTATGCTTGTGACATCTCACATTTGACTTAGAACTAGAAAACTGAAGGATTGGATGGATGGATGAGTGGATGGATGGATGAGTGGATGGATGAATGAGTGGATGGGTGGCTAGATGATGGATGGATGATGATGGTGATTTTTTTTGGCTTTTTCCCTTCCGGGGTCGCCACGGTGAATCCAATTCGCACATTTGATTTGGCAGGAGTTTTTTTTTTTTACGTCGGATGCCCTTCCTGACACAACCCACTGGACACTCATGCTTGGAATCGAATAGATTGATGGATAGATTGACGTGTCTCTGTCATGTGGCTGCATTAGTTATTGTTTGTTATTAATAATTCATCATCCTCTTGACTCCACCTCTTTTCATCCAGATTTTGAAAACAGTTGTCACCTCTACAGTCCCGAATCTCCGTCTTTTGACCTTTTGAAACCTCGCTTGCCACAGTAGTTGGCGGGTGAGCGAGAGGCTGCGGAGCCGAGCGGACAGATGAGGGGCAGGTGTTTGATCACAGCGTGTCCTGTGTTGCTTGGCAGCCGATTGCGGCGCAGGTTATCCCACATACAGAGGAAGTGTGGAGCACAGTTCCTGAGTTTTCTCTTTTGATGTGTCGTTTTCCAGTCCTGCACACATGAATCCGCATGTTGATTGTTTGTGACTGTGATTGTGACGATTGTGTGAGAGCAGCCTGCCAGCAGAGTTGTCAGCCTTGTAAAAATGTGTCTACGTGTTAGATTCTAAAACACGTTTGACCTATAGGGCGTCCATATTTAGCCCAGGTTACCTCTAAGGTGCTATATCACTAAAATAAAAATATAATAACTTATACATGATCACAGCTCCACATGTTCTCGTAGTTTTAGTGCAAAATAAGTTTAATTCCATGATTATAATATTTACAGGGTTGGCTGTTTGAATCCCGCTCTGTGCTGGTCATGTGCTGTTGTGTCCTTGGGCAAGGCACTGGTGTATTGAATTGAATTGAAAAAGTTTATTTCAAATATGCTACAAAGCAATGAATGCAAAAGAAGCAGAAACAAAAAACCAAACAAACAACAAAAAAACCAAACAAAACAAAACAAGAACAAAACATATCTGTATTAGCATATTCAAAAAGGAGTGGGAGGAAGTCAAACTTGTATGAATGTGCATGAATTATTATAGTCCTGCAATGAACTGGAGATTTGTCCAGGGTTACCCCCGCCTTCACCCTTCAGTATCTGTGATAGGCTCCAGTGACACCCCCCCCACCCGCCGCGACCCTGGAAAGGATAAAGCAGATTCAGAAAATGAATGAATAAATGGATAATGTTTACAGTTCACAGTAATCTTTACTTTTACAAAACCCATCCAGTAAATGTGAATAACCTGATCATCCGCAGACAACCTGAACTGTCTCAGTGTTGTCCAGACTTCTGTTCCACATGAGAGTCCATCCAGTGTGACCCGGGTCGGCTCCAGGGTTTCCTCATTGTCAGACACTCCTCCCAAAAGAGATGTCTAAGAGGGACGCCGACCACACGCCCAGTCTGCCTCCACCTGACGTGGAGGAGCGGAGGTTCCACTCTGAGCTCCTCATGGATGACCCAGCTCCTCACCCCGTCTGGAAGGGAGAGCTTAGAGTCTGTGCACAGGGTCATTTCTGCCACTTGTATTCAAAATCTCAAGAACAGGAATGTATATTGACCGGCACATTGAGAGCTTTGTATTATTACTGGCATTCATACTCCTGTTGACCTCTGGTTCCACTTGTGAACGAGACCCTGAAGTACTTAAAGTCCACTTCTACTGGTCAGTGCTTATTAGCAGTGCTTTGTGTGTTTCCCTATGAGGAAGAGAGGTACATAGTCGGTAAAAAAAAAATCCCATAAGTGCACCACTCTGGACCTTTTTATTGTGCGAAATGCACGCAGGGGCAGAACCTTTGGGGAGCAGCCATTGCCGGCCTTTTTTTTTTTTTTCACCAGACAAAAGGCTCAGATCTTACAGTGTGACTTGTTTTTATTTTCACCAGTGAGATTTAATATGATTTTTCCACAGGCATTACCAGTTGATTACAGTTGACTACTGCTCAAATGGGAAACCAGCAGGTTGATAGTGTCTTTCCCACTGGTTGTTCTCGTGGCCGGGCTGAGTTTAATGGTGTAAAAGAACACCAAATGTGCACTGTGGAACAGTAGCTATACGTTTCCTGATTGTTTTCTTGACTGTGATCATGAAGGTAATGGTTTAAACCACGCTAACGTCCTATCATATCATCATCTTCGACGGATAAAGATAATAGTCACATTATATGCACAGTTTGTCACATGCAGTGAGCTGGAGTTAATCTGCTTTTTCACTAATAGCAATGACAAAAAAATGCGTTTTATGTTTTGCAAAGTCCTTTATAAGTCACCTGCAGTCCATATAACAGAGCAGGTAACAGTTGAACAACTCCAACCAGTACCACCAAACTTTGCAGCACCTGATCTCTACTATTTTATGTAGTGTTTGTGTTTTATCTGTTTGATTCAGTAGAACCTCGGCGTCATATGGTTCATTTCAACTCGAAGTTTTACATTTACTTTGAGAATGAATGAGCTTATTGGAAAAAAATACTGCAAAATATATGCTCCTTTTTAATATTACCTGTAGGTAGTTTGTTTGACCATACAGTTGATGTTTTACAGTTCCAAATGAATTCTTTATATCTAACATTTCCAAACAAGTTACATCCATTTATTGACTCAGATGAAGAAAATTATACTGAATTCATCCTGCAACGTAAGGGCCTAAACACATTCCCAACAGAGTGCCTTAAAGTCCAGATGAGACTGATAGCATGTCCAGATACTGCAGCGAAGTTGACTTTTTAAAACGTGGCTGAGGTAAGTGGGTAAAGTCAGTGGACATTTCAGTCACATATGGTCTCTGTCGTTGAGAACAAAAAAAAAAAAGCCCAGCAGGTCACCCAGTAGTACAGACATCTATCAGGCTTTAATTCTCCACATATGCGTCTGTCCTGCATCTTTCTGCCGGCAACAGCAGAGTGTGTACAGTGTTGGAGACCAGGCAGAGAAAGCCAGTGGTTGTAAAAACACAGAATAGACATTATGTAAACTCCACACCATTTGTGTATACCACACTATCGCAAAGTGCTCTTAAGTTTAGTCGTTTGTACAACACTGTCCACATGCAGATGGACAGAAATGTTAAGTGCTGGCCCTAAAGGCTTTTAAAAGTGAACAGTAGAGTCGTATCAATCAAGATGTATTCACTGACCGGCAGCATAGGCGTCCTGGATTTCAGTCCAGGTTTAGGAAACGCACAGCGACGGGAATAAAACACTAAATACTTCCTTTTAAAAGATGAGCGATCACAACGAGTGTCAGCATTAAACAATCTGTTTCTTCTTTCACCCATTTTATGCAATTTTGTTTAAATCATATTATTTTACTTATTGTATAATTGTACTCTTTATTTCTGTACTCTTTCACCCCCGTTTATGCAATTCTGATAAAATTTCATTGCTTTCTTGCACTTTTATCTTTTATTTTTTTTAGTTTTTTTATATCTTTACACATTAATATTATTAGTGTGTAATATTATATTCATGTGTTTATTCCTTGTATATTTTTAACTGATGCGAAGCACTTTGGACTACAATTCTTGTATGAAAGGTGCTGCACAAATAGTTTTATTTATTATTATTGTTATCCTTAATATTAATTAAATATTTGGAAGGTAGACAATATCAAATGCAGAAAGCATTTTTGACATTAACATTTGACATTGACATTTTTGACAGAAAACTGACATTAAGTGTGTGAATTACCCAATAAAATAAAGTAATAAAAACCACAAACTCTTCACAGACACACAAAGGTGTTTTGCAAAAAGAGCGCCGTCTCCCGTCAGGCAGCACATTGTACATGCACATAAGTAGACCTGAGTGGATAAAGAAAGGTGTGCAGACATTTACACGTATAGTGATAATTATGTGCAGGTCTTTCAAACATGCACTTTCTGACCTGCAAGGGAGGCATTCATTTGCATTCACAGTTCTTTTTCCCACTCTGATTGTGTGTTAAAGCAGCAGCGCTGTGATATGCTAATTACATGCTAAGGAGCCACCCCATTGACTGTTTCCTCCTGCGAAACCCACTAAATGCTAACAGCAAGAGGCAGACACCAGTGAACGCACGCACATACACACAGTTTTTCCTCGTTTGTGTTTAGTGGTGTGAATTCCAAATTCATAATTACAGTTTATTTTTGTTTTGTTCTTGTGCTGTTAAGACAAATAGTATAGTACCTCTGTGTGGTGTGTGTGTGCGTGTGTGTGTGTGTGTGAATATGTGCAATGAAATCAACACCATGAAACATCCATATTTTTCCTTTCTACAAACCATGGGTATGGTGAATCCAATTTTCTCACTTTTCACATGTATAAGCGTATGTATGCACTGTATTTATGTGCATTAACTGTTCCGAATTTTAAAATATGTAGAGAGTCATTAGTTTTTGTCTGGTTTCTGGAGACTTTGGTTGTGTGTGATAGCTCTTTGCTTTAGTTACTCAACAGAAACTCTGTTGACAACTGACAATATCTTTAATCTGTAATAACTGTCAGTAGTAAATAGAAGTTTCCATACAATCAGACACTGCACGTTAGATTTCAGGAGTTGTAGATGAAGGTGTTTGTCATGTGAGGAAAATTAACGGAGCTCCAATGCAGTGGATTGAAGGGGAACATGGAGCATTTATTAACCAAAACACATACAACCCCTACAGAGAATCACACAGCACACCATGAACAATTTGCAACTTTAAATTTTTCTCTGTGCCAATGTAAATGTATTTTCATGTGATTTTCTTGTATTTACACGAAAACAAACTGTCATTTCACAAAAACACATACATAAACCTGAAACATATCTAAACAGCCTGAAATGTCTGAAGAAAAAGAAATAAGTGTAATTTTAACAATATTCAATATTCACGTTTCGTGTGTTTGTAGATCTACTGTGATCTGTAAATTAGGTTAGGGTTATGTACAATGTATAAATTCAAATCACACTTATTTTTCTCCATAATTTTGAAGTCGTTGGTGTCATTCACGGTGTTTTAAAGGACAGTTTGTAGATGTAAACATTTTAATCACATGAGGAAAATTTGGAGTTATTGGAGACATTATTGATATGTAATTCTGTTATTATTGAACTGGTTTGGCCCATGACAGACTAGACCGGGTCTGAATTTGGCCCCTGGACTAAAATGAGTTTGACACCCCTGCTCTAAACACAAAGACACTCACAGAATACACTATGAACTATACACACCGAACACAAGATAACAGGCACAACATGTGGAACAGTCTACATCGAAAACAAGCAAGAGTCCAGATCAGAGTCCATGTGAATCAAAACGGCAGCGTGGAGAGAGCAGGATGAAGACATTTTGGGGCCACACTGCTGGCTGCACAGACAGCCCTCAAATAGAGACCTGACTGCCCCTGATACTGATGATCAATTAGGCCGTGCCCCTTGAGGGAGAAGGCACGAGAGGCCCAATCACACCATGGGTGGGCCGTGACAGTGTTTGCATAATTCGTTATTATTTCGTGAGCATCGGCGGAAGGAGCAGGAAGACCTTGCACAAGTTCTGCATGTTAATGACTGAAGCTGAACACAGTGGTTTGTAAAGACGCTGGAATATCTCTCAAAAACAAACACGCACAGTCTTCAGTGACAAAACCCATTGAGACGGCGTGTCTGTGACAGGCAGAAATGTTCATTGGCAACATATAAATCTGCAGCTGGGTTTGTGTGTGTGTGTGTGTGTGTGTTTCCGTTTGTGCGTGAGTGTGTAAAAATGTCAGAGACAATATTTTTATTCCATTTCTGTCACTATGTCTCTCTTCATTTCCCTCTCTATGTCATCAATGACCCCTACTCTTCACCTCTCACACCAGTCCGAATGTGCCTCTGGTGTCCACACACACACACACACACACACACACACACACACACACACACACACACACACACACACACACACACAC
>JAPTHA010000006.1:12154163-12169674 GCA_029814585.1 Gymnapogon annona | reverse complement strand
TGTGTGTGTGTGTGTGTGTGTGTGTGTGTGTGTGTGTGTGTGTGTGTGTGTGTGTGTGTGTGTGTGTGCGTGTGCGCGTTGACCTGTTGACTGTCTGTCAGTGCCGCAGCTTCAAAGTACTTGCTCCATTTCTGTCGCGCTCAAACTAATGAACTGTTGGTCTAACCTCTGTCAGACGCTGCTTACATTTTTCTGTCACAACTCCCATTTTCTGCCGCAGACTCTGGGCCATAAATTGAACGACCATGTGAAATAATGCGCTCGCGTAGTGCAAACCCCAAATAAAACACTGCGACTCAAGTTTTTGCACCCATACAAATACATTTGACACATTAGATAAGGGGTGTCAAACTCAGTGGTTCAGGGGTCACATTTAGCCCAGTATGGTCTGAAATGGGCCAGACCATTAAAATAATAACCCGGTGCAATATAAATGATGTCAAATCCAACTTTTTTAATGACTTTTAGTGTCAAAAAAGTACAATTTCACTGTGAAAATATTTACAAGTATCCTTTAAATAAATATGAATAAAATTAAACACCAACGACTCAGTTCTGTCTCAGTTTATCATTAATACATGTACATTAAAGCAGAATATGGCCAAAATTGCACTATTAAGACATTTTCCGTTGTCCATGTTTATTCAGCTTATTCACATTTTTTGTGAAAGGACAGTTTGGAAATGTAAGCATCTTAATGTCATTTTATTATGTCAGTTAAACACAGACAAAACGTTGGTGTTTTTATGATTTCCAAATGGTAAAGGATTGAATTTATACTGCGATAATTTAATTTAAGCAGCACATTTAAGGCACTCAAAGCGCTTTACATTGTCTTCACATTCACCCATTCACACACCAGTGGGCAACTGCTACCAGACTCCACTGGGAGCAATTTAGGGTTCAGCGTCTTGCTCAGGGACACTTTGACATGTAGACAGTCAGAGCCAGGATTCGAACCACTGACCCTTCGGCCATTGGACGTCTCGCTCTCTCAACTGAGCCGCAAGATTTTAGGTTATTATAATAATATTATACTGATCTGAGCCACTTGAAATCCAAAACTAAAATATCAAGTGTTATTTTTGGCATTTACAAACTCCTCCCAGGGGCCAGATTACACCATGTGGGGGGCCAGTTTTGGCCCCCGAGCCACATGATGGACACCCCTGCATTAGATATACAGTCAGTTCTAACTTTATTGTTAGGAATAGATTGAGGTTTGGACAAAATACATTGTCATTTTTATCTCACCAGTCCTTGGTATATTTCCCTTATTCCCAAGTGATATCGCCCCCTAAATTAAAGCACGAACATTTTGTACAATTGTTACACATGAAGGTTTTTTTTAAAGGTTTTTTTTATTGTTGCAGCTGGTTTGATTAGACTGCATTTCCTGTCCCAATTTAAGATGTTTTAACTGCAGTGTGTGTGTTGTGTGTGTGAGCGTGTGTGTGTACATGTGTTGATTTCACAAATTGAAGGTATTTAAGTGCTTTAGATGTTATTTTTCTCCCTCTGCCTAATATTAAACATCTGTCATCGGTGTTTTAGGGTCAGACAAATCCAGAGGCAGAATTTTCTCCTCATAAATTCTCCAGTTTTGTAAAGGTTTATCTTTGCCAGTCCCGACATCTGATGTTGTGGCGTTAAAGGCACGTGGGAGCTCAGCAGCAGCCACTACAACAGGGGTGTCAAACTCATTTCAGTTTAGGGGCCACATTCAAGTACATTTGATCTGAAGTGGGCCAAACCACTAAAATAATAACATAATATTTCCTTTTTATTATTATTGTTATTATTTTTAATGGATTTATTTATTTATTTATTTTTTAATGTTTTACTCACTCATTTTTAATTTTCTGTTTGCACACAGAAAGGGGGGTGGTTTGGGTGGGAATGTTTTTATTATGTAAAGCACTTTGTGATGCACCTGCCTGCAGGAAAAGTGCTCTATAAATAAAGATTGATTGATTGATTGAATAATATATAAATGATGTGAACTCTGAATGTTTCTCCATGTTTTCGAGAGAAAAAAGTCAAATTACTTGATGGAAATAGAATCTTGCACTGATTTATCTTCAGTCCTTTGAGGTTGTTCATATTCAGGTTATTCATTCAACGTACAACTTTTTTTTTTACAAAATTATACTTGGTTTTATTGTAAATACGTGATAATATTTGGAGTGGTGAGTATTTCTAGGTTATTATGGTATGTATTTTACTAGTCTGACCCAATTGACATGGAATTAGTCTGAATGTAGAACCTGAACTAATATCATTGTTAATATCGTCAGTGTCATTTTATTCATTGCACAGATTCATCCCAAGGCCCACACTGGACCCTTTGGTGGGCCGGATTTGGCCCCTGGGCCGCATGTTTGACACCTGTGCACTAAAAGGTGCTGTAAAGGTTGAAGTTTTACTCCAGTGTTTTAACTTTTGCAAATATTGCTGACCTTGTTGGAGTTAATATCGTATAGTGGGTGAACAATCGAAATCGTGTTTGAACAGACGAGTGCGTCCCATTAGGACCAGCGTTCACTACGTCCTCGATTTGTCGCAGTACTTTCACGTCTCTCTCCAAGGCGCGTCCCTCGATGAGCAGCTGTTAATTCAACATAGATACTGAATCACTGATTATAGTCTTATTGTCGCTCTCAGCACCTGTTGTGTTGGTAAATTCTACTTTTTATAACAGGACTAAACACTTTCGCAGCAGGTGAGCTGTTTACTCCAGCAATTTGCATCGGTCCCTGTATCCTGCAGCATTATCAGTCCCCGGTGCGAGTAATTTTTTTTTTTTAACTTATTTTTTTCCCCCTTTTCTTTTTTTTCGTCTTGAGCTGAAGGACATATTGAACAAAGAGACTGAATCTGTGCGTGCGATTTGCTTTTCTATAATGTTACCGCTTTAGATTATTAGCATGGATGTCGCTTTAACTCCTGAGGTTCTTTGTGACCCATTATCTGTAGTGAATGGTAGTGAAGGTGCTTTTTGAAAGGGGTAACGATGCCGTAATGTGTGTGTGTGTGTGTGTGTGCGCGTGTGTGTGTGTGTGTGTATGTGTGTTTTTTCCCTACTGAAGTGTGCACACAAGGGTCAGTGAATGCACCGCTTCATTATAGAGAGGAAATTGTGGGTATAAATTGTTCTGTGATTTTTGCACTCCAGGAAGATGGGGTACCATAGCAACAAAGCAGTCAGCATGGCTATTTCACACACAGCCAAACATGCGCACAGATGTTGTCATCATCATTACCACTTGTAGCATCTATTCATCCTCCTTACACTGGCTTCAGGACTGCGCCCGGATTGGCTGAAACGAAGAACCAATTAAGAGAAAGAAATAAAGGAAAAGAAGAGGGTGTGGAGGTAATATGCCAGACATTCTCTATTTGATCTGCATGTTTTTTTGAAAACACACACAATTTCCTCCAGAAGCACACACACACACACACACACAAAGATTCACTTTATATTTCCAAACACACTTTACAAACTGCGACTCCAGAGTGCAGACACTGTTGGACGCCCCCACACCTCATTAGCTGGTGGGTAATTTCATGGAAAAGAAACTTAAAGAAAAAAAAAAAAAGATGAAGTTAGTTTTGTTGGTTTGCTGCAGTGATTTGTTGTTTCTCTTTTTCCTTCTCTTTTTCTGCCCGCTGTGTGAATTCTCTATCTATTATTTTGCTTTTCTTTCACAGCTGCTGCTGTTGCCGCAGTGTTTATTTTTTTTTACCTCCATTCTTCTTCATAGGCATTCTCTCTCTCGCTCTCTCTCTCTCTCTCTCTCTCTCTCCTCACCAGGCTGTTCTTTCTTTTCATTTTCCGTCTCTCCACCTTGTAACCTTGATCTAACTTCTTTCTCTCTGCCTTCTCCGAGTTGGAGATTTACCGCAGTGCTTATTTTCCTTTTGTGTGGTGTGTGTGTGTTTTTTTTTTTTCTTTGCAGATGGCAGAAACATTATGTGTGTGTGTGTGTGTGTGTGTGTGTGTGTGTGTGTGTGTGTGTGTCATCTTTTGCACCAACGGCCAACAGTGACCGACGACTCTGTGTTAAAACTTCCCGTTTGCAGGAGTTGACGTGTTACCGCTACTCTTTCACTTCCCTGTCCCTTTTAGATGACAGCGCTGTTACCTCACACTTGTTTTCTTCGTCACCTCTGACACCAACGGCAATAACTAACATACGAGGGGAAGGAAATGTGTGTTTTGAGCCTGTGTGCCACTGTGTGTGTGAGAGTGGATACTGTCGAACAGCACATCAGGAAGGAAACAGACGGCAGAGGAGTTCGCACAAACACACTCGCAGGCTTTTGTTCCTGTCGTCCTTTTTTTTTTTTTTTTTGGATTCACACAATTCTCTCTGTCTTGTTGCGAGTTGCGCCTCTCGGACGTTTCAAAGTTGCTGTGGTTATTGCGGGAATAGACACACAAGGCTAAAACAATTAGTCGACATGAAACAGTAGTTCCAGTCCTCAAATGAGAAGATTTCGTGTGTGTGTGTGTACATGCCTTTTTTCAGGATTTTTTTCCCCTTTTTTCCTTCTTTGGTTCCATTTGTGGCAACCGTGCCTCAACAGTAGCTCATTATATGATCAATGATGGTTACAGAGCAATGAACAGACGTGTATGAGAGAAGCGCACTCAGGAATAGGAGGTCATGGGGTTAATCTGGTTTGAGACAAAAGCTGTTGTGGTGGAGTCGGTGTGCAGATCTCTCTTATTTGTCCACTTTTGCCTTATTTGAGAAAACCTGGAGGAAACCAGCGAGACGTCAGCAGGAGATTTAATAAGAGGAAGGGATGAAAGGATGAGCCAGAGCACGAAGCGCTGTGGAGGGAGGGGTAATGGGAGAAAGAGGAGGGGGGGTTTGAATTTAATTAATCACATTTATCAGTGGAAATTAAGATTATTCACATTGTTAACGGGAAAAGGATCTCAATACGTTTTGCAGAACTAATACGTGACATTTAATATATTCCGTTTAACTGCTGATATTCTGAAAGCACCTGCTGCAGATTTGCTCATGTTCCTGAGCATCCGTTCAGGGATTCCAAAGGGTCCATCTGGTAAAGTCTGCAGTGCTTTAGTGCTGTAACTGAGCAAAAATTCACCACATTAGTGTTTTTTTTTTTTTTTTACAGGAATCGAAACATCTACACACCTCTATGGACTTTGGATGAAAAACAAATAAACAAATAAATCAATCAATCTGGCTGATCACATACGTTCCACTCTATGAGGGGGTTGAAAACATGAATGACAGGTATAATTACGAATCGCTGATTATAGTCGGATGTGTTTTCCAAGTGGCGAATGGTTTCCATAGCAATGTGAAATGTCGTCTCGTGATTTTGAACTGAGAGGAGAGAGCTGCAGACGGAATGTGTTTTTAAATGAACGCTCGCGGCTCCCCCGGCTTTGATAAACCATCGAACTGTGACCGTGTGCGGTTGTATCCCATTGTTAAGGTTTTACCCAGTTGTGATCATGTTCGACACATGGAGTTTACATGGAACACAGAGGAATCTGTAGAGGTGAGAAATAATAGGATCCTGGTCACGGATCGCGGCTACTGTTTGCAGTTGACAGTGATATTTACATTACAATACATTTAATCTGACATTTACGTTCCTGCTAGTCACATTTCACACCATATTGACACTGGTTATGGAAAATGAGTCCATTTTGTCTTATATTGGCCTCATAAATTCATCCACCACATTGCACATTTGTCTTACTGGTCTTCATCTCCTCCCAGTAAAAGGACCCGAGGTCAACAGGGAAACACGTCCCTCTGTTTTTCTGCCATCGTTACCATGAAGGCGGATGGAGATGCTGTGAATAATGGGAGAGGGTCATCGTGATAGAGGGCAGTGACTAGTTTGATTTATTTGCCCACATAGTGTTTTTCACAACTCACTGAACTGTAGACGCTGGGGAAACTCAGGTCCAGCGATGCGTTTTACTGTACACAGACTTGAAGAGGTCAGCATCCCAGTACTTTTTCTCATCTACTCTGCCATGTATTATTTACCTCTTTCATACCCGAAAGACGAAACTCAGAAAACGCACGGGTCTATAGCGATGCACTTTCATTACTGACACTATTAGTTGTTTTTCCGCTGTGTCACGTGCTGCCTGTGTTTTAATCCACATCTGTCAGGAAAGTATATGATGTATATGTGCAGTGTTTCTTTCAGAGTGCTATAGCTCCAGCAGGGGTCTGCGACTCTGGTCCTAGAGAGCCAGTGTCATGCATGTTTTCGATCTTTCCCTCCTCCATCACACCTGGTTCAATTAATGATCAGCTCATCACCACGCCTGTCCGTCCGTGGGAGTGGATCTCTCTTTCGCTTTGGTTCTCCCTGAGGTTTCTCTTTTCCCACTGGGTTTTTGGATTTTTTCCTTGCTGAGAAAGAGGGTCTGAGGACGGGGGATGTCCAGGACATTTATCCATTTCATCTACTGTTTATTGGATTATTGTTTGTTTAATACTCTAGGGCCCTGTAAGGCTACATTGTGGTGATATAGGCTCTACAAATCCAATTGAATTGAATTGAAGCTCTGTAGAAGCTTGATAATGATGTAATGGCATCCAGGTGTCATAGAAGAGGGAAACATCTAAAACATGCAGTACACCGGCTCTCTCGGACGAGGGTTCAACACCCCTGAGCTAGAGTATCTGGGTTTCTCCAACCCCTTATCTGGGTCTGGTCCGTGTTACTGAATGAAGAATTGCTTGGATCCGATGCTAACTGTGAATCTTGTGCGATTGTTACGTTGGTTGTTGGTCATAAAACATACCCAACACGGCATCTAAGAATAGCAATGAATCAATCATTTAAAAAGTACTAATCAGTCTTACACAGGTCTGCGGTCTCCCAGTGTTACAGACATTAAGTTTTCCAAACCATCTGACATAAATTGTTGGGCGGGGGGGTCCCTGAGGGCCTTGAGCTGTCCTTTCCTTCACCCTTTATCCATGAAGTGTTGTCTTCTCTCGTCTGGCCTCGGCCAATCGTCTTTGCACGCACGCACACACACACAAAACCCGTGCAGGTTAGACATTGTGTTGCTGCCATTTTCTTCCAGGCAGAGCCCAAGGTGTACACTCTTATCTCAAGGCCGGTGCAAGTCT
This sequence comes from Gymnapogon annona, assembly GCA_029814585.1. Taxonomy (NCBI): domain Eukaryota; kingdom Metazoa; phylum Chordata; class Actinopteri; order Kurtiformes; family Apogonidae; genus Gymnapogon; species Gymnapogon annona. The sequence continues at coordinate 12,162,523 of JAPTHA010000006.1, read as the reverse complement.
GAAAGGTTCTGCTCCGTTCATCTATTCCCACACTTCTGAATGCTCCGCTGAACCACCTGTGACACGCCGGCTGTATTTTTACATTTACAAAGGGCACGGATAATCACCCCTCGGAGCTTCTAACCTTCTAATATTTGCTATTTCATATTGCAGTCTGATTACATGAAGCTTAGGGTTTCTGTAGATTCCCAGCAGAATGTTATGTTTACATGTACAAACACAAAGACACTTTTCAAAATCTAATAACGGCCAGGAAACTGACGCACGGTGAAAACAGTATGTCGCAGTGTAACTGAAGCTTGGTGGCCCTTAAACAATAGGCCTCACTCACATCTTCTCATAAGAACTGGGGATCCGCGGGTCCTTGAAAACTCTGAAAAAGTCTTCAATTTGTTTGTCCAAAATTAAGGCCTTAATTATCCTTAAAAATGACAATCATAAAAATGCTACAAACACAATAAACAAAATTTTCACATTTTTTTACTTTACACATGGAAATCTTTATAAAGAATCTGGCAAATTTGTAATTACTGCTCTGTGTTTTAGCACAACGGAGCAGCAGAACAAGCTGCCTATGGTCTGCCTACAGGGTTGTGTGTGATCTTGATGTTTGTTATTTTTATGAAATTTGAGTTCCATTAAATATATGGACAATGGTATTTGCAGTGTGGTCACAGTTTTTACTATCTCGCAGATGAAAGTTCTTAAATTTGATGAAAGTGGCCTTAATAAAAAAGGTCTTAAAAAGTCTTAGATTTTACTTCCTTAAACCTGCAGATGCTCTGTAAGAAAGAGGAACGGTAGCCGAATTGGCTGTTTTCATTTTTTCTACAGGTTTTGTGAAAATGTGGCAAAGAGAGTGAGTTTCTTTGGATACGAACATAAACGTCTGTTTTTGTTTGTTATTGGGTTTAATGTGGCAGTTTGCAAGTCACTTAGCTTTTGGAGCCACATTGTCTGAATAGGACACAGGTTGCTTCATTTGTGGTTTATATGGTGTACTTGTGAAGAGTGTGAGAGACTAAACAAGTGTTAAAAGAAAAGTTTCAAGTATTTCCAGTGTTTCCAGAAACATCTCTGCACTCTAACCATTAGTCGTGTGTCATTGTGTGACGTGTGTCACATTTTGCGTAAAATCAGGAGAAAATGTAAAGCCTAATTTGATTTGGTTTACTTTAACCCATGAAAGTATGTGATTCTCAAGAAACTATGAAGAAACTATGGGTCCAGTCACTATCATAGTATCATCCCTTTGGAAATAAATAGGAAATTTGTTGCAATTTTTCACAGTTTTGGGGGGAATTTAATCACTGTGGCCTCTCGAAATGGAAAAACTGGTAACACGCTAATGCTAAGTTTTTCACATCCTTTTAGGTGTGATTGGTGTGTGTGTGTGTGTGTGTGTTTTAAAAATATATATTTTCAAGATGCTTGCACGCAGCAGGTACATAATAAACAAAGCGCCAACTGATTCAACTCCCCCTCAAAACAAAGACTTTTGTTACCATGGTAACAGGCAATTACATTAACCCAATGACAATCAGGAGGCGGTCAAAGGTCATAACTCGTGGATTGCTCGTTGTTTAATCGTACTGGTGATCAAGACGAGTGTAGTATTGTCTGGAGATTGGATGTTCCTTGTGAACACTCTGAGTTATTTTAATACGAATACTGTTTAATTAACATCATATTTAATCATCACTCAATTGTAAAAGGCAAAATCTTGAGTGTATTTTAACGTCCCATAGATGAGAGAGAGACAGAATAATCAGCGTGGAGTACTGTCCTCTACAGTTGTCCTAAGGCTCCGATGATTATTCTAAGCTTTCTGTCTTTGAGGTGAAACTGGGCAAAAGGCGATCTGTTGATCACATGATCCATAAATTGAATCGCAACTTTACTAAAGTGCATGCTGTGTGCGTTGGCTTTTATTTAGTTCACGCTATCTGAATAGAACCTGCTTATTAACATCATTTTGGACCAACATTATGACGCCGTTGACATTCCGTAGCTGAATTCAACACTATGGACAGTTCCTGTTCACTCTGCTGCAGTGTTTCCATTCAGTATCTGGAGTGCGTTGGGATAATTTGTCCCATCGGAGGTTTGTAACGAATCAAAAACATGTTTTTTTTTTATGGTTGGTGTGATGTTGAGTTCGGCTACAGAGATTTGATTAATTACTGTGAGTTTTGTACTGATCCAGCTCTATTTATTCATTTATCTTGGGCGTTTATCGCTTTGATCATTCCAGTCGCTGCCCGATCTGTAACCAAAGACTGTTTATTCCCAAGTTGTAGTTTTGTTTTTACATGGTTGAAATTGACAGATTCATCAGCTGTTGGTTTGTTCTTCTCCACAGCCTTTACTAATACACAACTAAAGGGATAGTTTATCCTTATATAAGTTTATTAGTTAGTTATTATTAATTTATTAGTTTATTATTAGTTAGTTATTAGTTTATCCAGTATATAAGTTAGAATATAAAGCCATGACCATCAGTGGACGAACAGGACAGGTTTTTTTTTGTGAGTCAGTTAATATTTGTGTTACATTGAATCCACCAGGGGCCCCGGTGGATTAACGGTGAATGGCAGAGGCCTTGGAATGGATCAGAGGATCACTTACGATGTCCTCAGAAACAATTACAGTCACAGAGGCAAAGCTCAGTCCAGTCCAGTGGGTCGCTCCACTCCTTATAAAGAGGTCACGGCGGCGCGATCAAATAGCGAGCCTGCAGAGAACTGTGTTCTTTTTGCAGCTGGAAGCCAATCCTTTCGACTCTGAATTGTAATCTCCATCCTTTTCACTTCACATGTTTTTTTAAAAAGTAAGTGGACACTGGGGGGTAAACACACGTACGATGTCAGATTAACTACCTGCTGAACAAAATCCACTTTTATCGGTAGTGAGATGTCAATCAAAACCAGCAAGGAGGAAAAGCAGGAACAATTAACCTGCGGGGTCCTTGCACTTGCTACCTGTAATCTGCATCCAGTACATGATAAAAGTACCATGCAAAACCACAATACCGTGTGCACAGGTTTACTTGTTTGTTTGTTTGTTTGCAGGCGTGGCCGCAAACTGCAATGAAACGCACAGATATTAGTGCAGAGCAGTTGAATCTTCATCTACTCTCTCCTCTTTCTTCTCCTCCCATCCCCCCTCGGTTCTTCGTTAAGATGGACTATAGTTAGCAGAGAGTGTGTGTGTTGGTATGGAAACTGGCTTATAAACTGTTCAGGTTGCCAACGTGCTAACTCGCATAGCAACCACTAACAAGCCACTCAAAATGTTGACGCCAGGCAGCTTTTGTGACTCCCGATGAATAGAAGCCAAGGTTTATTAGTTTGTGCTGTGTTGTGCAGACGCTCTGCACAACGCGGAGCTGTTTCTTCAGTGAAGTTCAGGAGGGAACAAGGCCATAATGGAAGAATATGACTTTTGTGACACACTCTATTTATCACATGAATAAAACGACACCTACTCGGTTACCTTGAAATACACTCGTCATTCATTTTCTGCTCGAAGTGCATTCTGTACAGTTTAAAAAGCTTTGAATCCTTTTAAAAAAAATCTAAGTAAAGTGAAAAGCTTCGACTGTGGCTCTGCGTAGACGTGAAGGTGCAGGAGTCAGGGTGGAGCCACAGTTTCCCTCCGACAGTGGAGGATTTTTTAAAACTTTTTTTTTCTTCCATTTTTCCTCCACTTGATCAAACACTTTTTTTTTCACTTATTCTACGTGTAAATCATCAATGCTAAGTGAAAATGTGACCCGTGTGTGAACTTAAATGAAGCTGCTTTCATTGTCGGTATCTTTATGTCTGTTCTTCTTCCCATCACAGCTTTATTGATGCTTGTTGCTTAGAGCAGTGGTGTCCAACCCCTGGGCTGTGGACCAGTACTAGTCCGTGGGTCAGTTGATACTGGGTCGCACAGAAAGAATACATAACTTACATTATTTCATTGTAATAATAAATCTTGGAATTATTATTACCATTAAACAATAATAATGAAATAATGAAATTAATATTTGTTAGGCAAAATGCACAGGACGAGGACCCAGACGCAGACCGGGCTGGATTTAAAAAAATAAAGTATTTGTTTTTAATTGTAACTCTAGGTGTATCTCAACAATTTTCCAAACCAAATCAAATATAAGATCAAAGTTAAACTTAAAGTGACGTCAAAAAACACGTGATTAATTTTAACAAAAAAATTCCCACTATGGGTAAATAATAAATATGTAAACTATAATACAAAATGACTCACAAAGGAGGAAAAACGCAATTTAGAAATCAAACAAAATGCAAGGCTCAAAACAGGACGAGAACAAAATACTCGAATCAAACAAACTAGGACACATAGCATACTCACTCAAAGATCAAGAGGAGAGCGCAAGACAGGGATGAGGAACGCTTCAAACACGACATTTAACGATTTACAGAGTACAGGGGATCACACATGGACATACAGTATATACACTGGGAACCAGGTGCAACACATCAGGATAATTAATAACGAGACACAGGTGGGCTGGGATCTGGGAGTGAAGCTACAGAACAACACTAGGAGAGAGACACAGGACTGGACAGGAAATACCAAAATAAAACCCTGAAACAGCAAACGTGATGAACAAATGTGACACATAACAACTATTATTATTATTACAATAATAATAATAATAATAACTATTATTATTATTATTATCATTCTTGCTTTTCTGCAAGTGGGACAAATAAAGGTATATCTAATCTAATTTGTTTTATTTGTTTTATTCATGACCAGATCAGTTTTCTGACCAGTAGTTTTATTTTGATAAACTACTGAGTTCTCTCTGTCTGTCAATGACTCAGTTTTGACACGTACAGATGATTCTTCAGTCAAATACAGCTCTGGAAAAAACGAAGAGACCACTGCAAAATCATCAGTTTCTCTGATTTCACTTCTGATAAGTGTGTGCTTAAGTATAATGAACATTGTTCTGTCATTCTGTTAATTACTGACAGCATTTCTCCAAAATTCCAAATAAAAGTAATGTCACACCTGGCATTTATTTGCAGAAAACCATAAATGGTTCAAAATAACAAAAAGATTTTTCAGATTTTTTTTTTTTTCAGATCTCAATAATATGAAGAAAACAAGATCATATTCATTTTAAAACAAATGAATTCTGGCACAAAAAAAAAGCGGTGATCTCTTCATCTTTTCTAGAGCTTAATGTTTCCACTACCTTCTAAAAAAGTTACTAAAACAAATAACAACAAATAATACGATAGCATTAGCTAAATTGAAACCACCAAGCTGGAAAAATGAACAAAAAATAAATGTGTGTGTTTGGTTTCTTTGGTTGTAGAAAGATTGTTACTCATGTTAGCTTGTTACTGCTAATAAAGTTACACACACAGTGGATTCACCCTTATTATTATTAGATTTACTAAATACCAATTTTCATGCTTGTCCTGTCATTTTATTTTGTTGTATTCATCCACCACAACTTTAAGGCCAGTCCCTGCAAATATTGACTCTCATTAAAGCGGACCACGGTGTTAAAAAGGTCGGGGACCGCAGCCTTAGAGGCAGCGTTTCAGTGCTTTGCTTTCCGTGAGTAGAGGCAGGTTAACAAACGCTGTGTGCTGTTGAAATTCGTTATCAATACAAACATTACAGCTCGCCCTAAGTGTGTGTGTGTGTGTGTGTGTGTGTGTGTGTGTGTGTGTGTGCGCGCGTGTGTGTGTATGATTGCGTATGTCTGCGTGACTTTGCAAAGTAGGGCGTGTCATTGTCGCTTTCCTGCTGTTGTTTAACCGCTTGTGTTGTTTAAGGAAATTAGCTACGACTAACAATAAGGTGAAGTCATATTCTCACACACACTCGGATGCACACCTTTCTATACGTCTTAGTGACTCGGGTACAGGGACACACTTTTGTCCAAAGCACTTTACAGTTTTTGTCAACAGCAGGGATCGCTGCAGCAGCCGTGTTCTTCAGCTCTCCACTGCAACAGTAGCTCCATCTTCTTTCGCAACAGAGGGAATCAGCTGAACCATGTATGGATTACCCATATTACACCGACGGACAACGAGTGCATACTTGACAAAAGAACAATACACATAGTATACATATTTTCAACCTAACGGCAATCGGACTGTTGAACAAAGGTGTGGGGATGAAGTAGTATATAATGCAATACCTGCACTCTCCATGGTGTAGTGCGGTTCCACAAACAATATTGACCCCTCTATAGTGCAATGTAATTCTCTTTTTTTATTCTTACGATTTTATCTACGTATTTATTAATTTTAATGCAGTTATTTGTTCAATGTTTATTTGCACACAACAACAATTTCAAACATTTGTACAAACAGAGATTCAGGCTGTGCAGGTGAGATCTAGAAAACCCTTTGGGGTGAATATAAAATAATCTCACCATGTTATAGCTAGCTAAGCAAAGATGGAGGTAAAAACAATTGGGAGACTGAAGTACAAACACAATAAAAAACACAAACGAAGAGTGAAAGAAAAAGAATATTTGTTAAAACATGTAGAAATGGGAGAGCATGTGTGTAGAATAGTTAAACGTATTGGACCAGACGTGTCCTCAGCATAGATTTAAAACGACTCAGTGAAGTCGACTGAGATGCAACATGGATATAACTGTTCCAGAGCTGAGACCCCTGTACCTCAGACAGAACTGACCACGCCCCCTTGTACCTCAGACAGAACTGACCACGCCCCCTGTACCTCAGACAGAACTGACCACGCCCCCCTGTACCTCAGACAGAACTGACCACACTTAAAGTGGACAATTGGGTGATGTAACCAGTTGGCATTTCTAGTATTTAAGTCGTGTACATCACTATTACATTGAAAGAAAGCTTTACAAGGTAATGAATGTGTAGCAGGTTGGATCAAGATTTATAGAGAAATATGCAGGTAAGATATTTATTTAAATTGAAAATCGATAGCATATTGAGCTGTGTGAAGAGAGGGGCGGAGTCAGCAGCCCAGTTCGTAATATTTTATCACATGTATGAGTTGTTTTTTTAGGAGGTTAAGAAATTTCCTCGGTCTTTTTCATGCCGTGCATTTTTAGACAGCATTTGTAACAGCATCTAGGATGTTTGCATTTGACTGACAAATTAATACAGTATATCTGAATCTGAATATAAGACTGGAGCACATTGTACACTCTTAAGGCATTTAAGTGATGATAACGCTAAAAGAACTAACGTGGAGGTGAAAACAACACAGCACGAGGGCAAAACAGTGTTCCTTTAGATAAAGACATGCACAATATTGATAGAAGCAGCTCAGACAAACTTCTGTTGCTACTTCCTGAATCGTTGATGAATGTCACCATCGCAGTGAATTTTGCGCCTTGTACGCAGGATTAATACGGCTGACTGTGCATATGTAGGTTTATTGAAAGATGAACTCATCCTCTCGCCTGTTTCTGCAATGTTCAACTTATCCTCCCTCCAAGCAACAACCATTTAGTGCCAGCTTCCTACCCAGCAGAAGCATTTTCCCAGATGCACATTGCTCATCAAGCACGTTTCTGAAGACAACCGCCACAGTCCGCCACAGTGGATAGAAGGAGTTACAGCGAAAAGAGACGAGAAACCGAAAGGCACTCAAACATTTTCATGTTTTCATTGACACCAATGACTTGTCCGGCTGGATAGCTCAGTCGTTAAGGCACCAGGCTGGTGCATTGGGGACCCGGGCTCCATTCCTGGGATGAGCGTCCAGGGGGTTGTGTCAGGAAGGGCATCCCACGTAAAAACTCCTGCCAAATCAAATATGCGAATTGGATTCACTGTGGCGACCCCGGAAGGGAAAAAGCCGAAAGAAATCATCATCATCATTGTTATTCATTATCATATTATTCACGCCAACTCTTAATCACACAAGTTTGTAAACAAATATGAATTTGCACCTGCTTGACAAAAACAAAACAACAACAACGAAGAGTTCAATGTTGTGATAGGAACAGATTCATTTTCTATGTGGCACATTAGCTTCAATGTCCTTATTTGAGTCGTTTTCACTGTTGCATTCAGAAGGGCTGCGAGGAAACCGGTTGAATGGGGGATGGCAGAGGCTGCTGTTCAGTTGACACCAAGGTGTGTGTGTGTGTGCGCGTGCAAGAGTGTGCATGCATTAGGATGCCATTAATATAGCTCCACCATTATGTAGATTAGCCCTATTCCCCTGAGTGCACCTTCACCATTTATAGCATTCAATCACTCTGCAGCTTCTTTATGGGAATCGAAGCAAACACACACACACACACGCACGCACACACACACACACACACACACACACACACACACACACACACACACACACACACA
>JAPTHA010000006.1:12134277-12147262 GCA_029814585.1 Gymnapogon annona | reverse complement strand
ACGCACGCACGCACGCACGCACGCACGCACACACACACACACACACACACACACACACACACACACACACACACACCCCAGTTGCTATATCAACATATGTTTATTCATGCAACATACACACCAGTGCAGTAAGAGTGTATTGTTTTGCTTGGGGGCAAAATAGCAGGAGGTGCAGGAGACATATATTGCGAGGAATTCTTGCTCAAACATTCAGGATAAGAATATGCTAAATTTGATCTTCTTCTTTGGCCTTCAGCTTAATTTAAACCAGTAATAATAAAAAAAAAAATCATAGCAATGACCTAAAAAGCTTTAAGACCCATGGAGCTGAGTGTAGCCGACTTCCCACATTTTCATTGTACGAAGTGGAAGAAAATACACGGATGTTTCCCTCCGGATCTGACGTGGTCCTTTCAGCTTTATATGAACGCCTCAGTGTGTGCGTTCCTCTCTGTTTATTCTGTTTCCCTCCATAATGTGAGATCCATATTGTCTGATTTTCAGCGGGAGGCAGAAAATACAAAGCTCAATATTCAGCAAATTCCCATCAAACACACACACACACACACACACACACACATACACACACGCACACACCCACATACACACAGCAGTGGAACCTATTGTTAGAGCAAAATCAACACAGTGGAGGGGCACCATGACAGCCTTTACCTCCGCCAAGTCCTGTACGTCTGTTAAATGTCCTGTCCTACTGTGTGTGTGTGTGTGTGTGTGTGTGTGTGTGTGTGTGTGTGTGTGTGTGTGTGTGTGAGTGTAGAGGATACGTAACTATGACCGAAGCTTCTCCAGAGTTCTCACTGACGTTCGCGGCCTAGGTTAGAGAAGATGACTCGCTCTGAACCATCTCGTTGCCATTTTTCTGAATTTCCTGGAGGCGACAATACCTTTTGTGCAGGAGCGGCCAAAGTATGAGCCATCATCCACTTCAGAAGCCGGCACCGTCACGGTTGATTCGCCCCCTTTTGTGCTGTTTAAAGCCACAATGGTCACACTGGTCATTAAGTTGTCAAGCATCGTCACATATCCACAATATGAAAGGATCCAAAAACAATACAAGCAGCTTCTCCGAAGACCTGAGTGGATGCAGAAGGAGTCACCGTTATTAAATTACCCAGAAACTCAAAGAGCTATTCGCGGAGAGCCTGTGCCTTTCACACAGAAGCATCCTGTCTCGTCCTATGAATGTTCCACGTGAACATTCAGTCATATTTGATGCCAAAAGACTAATGGCTCACACTTAGAGTAAGTGCAAATCAGCTGATAGCACGAAGCAGACCAAAAAGAAATGTGAAGTACAGAGTAACAACATAAATTGGAATAAAGTCAAAGTCATTTATCAAGATAGATTAGCTGAGAATAGCTCCGTACTTCATCTTCTCGGGTGAAAAGTTGAGTTACATAAAACTAGTAATAAAAAAAAAAAAAAAACTCATAGAAAACATGTCGTACCTTCAACCAGTTCTGAATGTGTTCGAGGATCCACAGTCAGACTGAGCAACATTATCCCCGTCTCCGATCAGCCATCACCTCCAACTGGAATTTACACCATTGATCTCTGGTCACTTGAAATGAAACTATAGAGAGTGAGATCCAATAGCGTTGTACAATTCCTAACACCATTCTTCAGTTCTAAATGTCATGAGACTTGATGATAGCAGGTAAAGCGTGACATGCATGTGTAGGAGCTGCAGTGGCAAAGAGTGCATCATGAGTTGACAGCTCAAATTGATCGCCTCGGGGTGACGGAGGAGGGCGAGTCTGAACGGTTCATCAGCTCAACCAGAACAGTTTAGGCACTGTACAGGGACTAGCCTGCACGCTATGCAATTTTTGTGACCCCCCCCCCCAAAAAAACCCCCCAAAAAAACCCAAAACAATATAGCAGAGAGAATCGCAGTTTCATTGTGTTTGGGATTAATCAGCAAAATGCGGGAAAAAAAGAGAAAGAAATCATTCGTGAACTCCATGTGCTTTACAAGGAGAGTCTGTCCACACACTTTTATCAGAAACGAGTCCAGAGGTCAGGGTCTGTCATGGTCTGGAGGCTGCAGTGTCCTCGGTGAAGGTCATATACATGTCTATGATGAACCACTAATCCTGAAAAGTACACTGAGATTTATAGGAACACGAGTTGTCCTCGAGGCGATAACTTCCCCCGGGAAGCTTGTGCATATTTCAACAAGACACGATAAACCTCAGAATGCATAGATTACAAAGAGTGGCTGTGGAATAACTAGAGGAGAAGCAGGTTTGGCCTGATACAGTCCACGCAGAGAACGCGAAAGGCACAAACGCCTTCAACACTTATCACTTTAGCCACCAAACATCTTTTATATGTTGAGAAAAATCAACTTCATCAGACAACGTGTGAAATACAACGCGCTCTACTATGAAACGCCTCAAAATAAATTGAAATAAAACTGTCTTTCTGAGTTACATTTTTAGTGCTAACTTCTTATTTGGGTTTTACGGAAGTACAGAGCTGCCACGGAGGTAAAAAAAAAACAAAAAACAAAGAAACCCCAAAACATTCAACCCGTTTACAGGAGACTTCCCATGATGTCTCAGTGCTGGATAGTTGGGCTATGACTTTGATATACATCCTGTTTGGAGCGTTGGAATGCAGACTGGAGCAGGTGGAATGACGGATGGAAGCCCCTATAGACATACGTAACATCAGCAAACTGCCAAATGAAGATCGAAATGAAGAGATGAAGAACGAAAGTGTTGACGAGTTGCATTTCTCGCTCTTCATTTCTTAATTTCGATCTTCAATTCGCAGTTTGCTGATATTATGTATGTCTATATTGTGTCTACAGGGGCTTACGTCCTTCTTTCCACCTGCTCCAGTCTCCGGTCTGCATGCTGATGCTCTGAACGGCATGTAAATCAAAGTCATATCCCAACTAACCAGCACTGAGGCATTGTGGGAGGTCTCCTGTAAACTCATTTAGACAAATTGCTCTTCTCGTTTGAACAAGAAGAAGACCAAGTTTTCTTTTTTCACCTCCATGGCAGTTCTGCTCTTCCGTCGGGCTGTTACCTCCCACTTGATAAAACTAAACCTGTCACTTCATAATTTAAAGTTTCTGATTGGTGCTGAATGATTCAGGTGAAGTTTTAACCTTCTTTCAGCCTACAAACCACGAGGGTGATTGCAGCTAAAACATATTAAAGATCCATTCACATCTCCTCATTTACATAACAATCACTCGGAGCAGTCTACTGACAAGGATTGAAACATCCAGACACAATCGCAAGAGCTGAACATTCTGTCTGCCTCGTCTCTGACGTCTCTAACCATCCAAAGCACAAATTTTGTAACGACTCCCCACTGGACGGCTAGAATATGTATGATTTGTGTTTGTGGTTCTTTTGTCTTAATGTGGTTCTCTCTCTGTCCCACGCAGTGTTTATGAATGATGCAAATCCAAACACAGGGGAGTGTTTTACATTATGGGCCCAGCAGTGTAGCTGGCGGTAGCGTAGGATTCAAAGTGATGGGAAGAAATTTACACAACTACAGACCACGAGGCTTTGGCTGCCGAAGCGCTTTGTATCAAATATTCTGAGAAATGACCACCGACACAAGGGCACCTTCACTTCACAGCAACGCTCTAGAATGGTGTGTATGTACGTGTATACGTGTGTGTGTGTCAGGGTTAGTGTTTTTCTTTGATAAATGGACTGTATTATTCAACGCTACTGAATTTTATCTCGAGTAGATCCCTGCAGGGTATAGTGCAAGCTCTGCCCTCGTCTCTTTTTATGTTTAGGTGTGTGTGCGTGTGTGTGTGTGTGTGCATGTAAATACACACTCCAGCATCCATCACATGCCTGCAGTTTATAAGCAATTCTACAGTATTTGCTGGTGTCCAAGGTCCTTGCTGACTCGCCGAAATCTGAAGTGTGAGAATAGGCTTAAAGGTGCTTGTTGAGATGGATAGATAATGATTCTGTAGGAAAAATATCGAGTTTGACATAACCGAGGGAGGAAATGGAACAGGGAAAGCACAGATACAAGGTGCAGTGTTTTTTTTTGTTTTTTATGCTTGGCTTTTCATTGAAATCGTTGTCCAGTCATTATTGTGATAGCAGGAAGACACGTCGCTTCTTTTCAGTTCTTCTATTCAGTTTACTGCATCTTATGGATTTTATTTGTCACTGTTTTTTTGTTTTTTTTTACCATAGATGATATATAAGAATTGAATGGATGAAAGGCATTAATGTTTGATTCGTCAGGAGTAGTTTTGAAGAGGGACTATATTAACGACATGGTAAAAAAAAAAAAAATTGCCCTTCCTTTGAAATACTCCGATGGTCTTGTTAGCGTAAGTTATTAACAGGAACTACAATCGAGTTTTTGAGCTCTGCAGGTGAAGGTGTTGTCAATCAAAATCGTCAAATCAACTTCCTGTTCTCCCTGAGGTTGGGAAGATGAGCTGAGACAATTCTTTGGAGTGTGCATATAAGATAAAAGAGACTAGAATGAAGAAGAAAAGACTGAGTAGCTCGTTTGGATAACTCTCAAACTGATCGCCGGGAACATTTGCATCTGCACAAGGAAATCCTGGCATTAGAATAGATAAATCCAAACAATGACAAAGTACAGATCTGTGTAACAGCATGATGGAGATCTCTGTGTGTAGCTGCTCTGAGATATTGGTATTAATGGTATTGTTTCACATAATGAGGGAGGAATTTTCAACAGTTCCATCCAGGTACAGATGCTTTCAAAGGTGAAGTTGTTTAGCAGAGAAGTCTATCTAATCCTTTGTATGAACAAATTCCTTTTGAAGCGCAGATCTGTCCTTGCGACGGAGCAGCAGCGAAAATGTTGACGCACATCTTTAGAAAATAACAAAGGACATAATAGACATCGATGGAACATAGGTATTTCTATACAACCTAGACATTTTTATTGTTGACGAGTAGCTGAGGCTATACTGCAATGACTGTACTGTTGTTAGTACACCGATTTCAATCTTGATTGGTTCAGCAAATGACTCATGTTTTTACCCCGAGGGATTAATAAAGTTCATCTGAAAATCGTGTCATTTTAATGTTACGCTGAACAAAACAACCAATGAGTGTGCTCCTTTTAAGTTTTGTTTGGTTCGGTCTTAATCTGTTCCTGTATTATGAAATCTGCCTCGGTATAATTCGTTCTTGGCCTTGACGGCACAGAATGTGAAAGTGAAAATATGAGGTGAGGCTAATGGCCAGATGAGTCATCTTTCACCTCATGTAGGCAGAAAGTCTACAGTTCCCTCCGAATGATTAATTTGTTTAAAAAAAGAAAAAAGATGGCGTAAAACCTGTCCTCTGAGAAAGACGATACAATGATCTGTAAAGATGGAGGACATCTATGTCATCTGTTCCAATGAATCCAAAGTGATTTGTTTCCAAGGCATAAAATCTCAGTCTCTTTTTCATTCGTTGGTCATTTTGGAGCATTTAACCCCAGCCTATTGTATTTATCCTTTTTTTTTGTTTGTTTTATGCCTTTTGCCGCAGTATGATTCTTCTCACTGTAGTTCAACAGTTGGAAAAATTTTCCATCTATCTCATTAACTGACAACTGTTGCTCAAGCAGACTTCAGTCATCAATGTCATGTCAGAACCAGAGCTAAAACCACTGAGAACTGGAACATTTTGGATGGAGTCAATTACAGCTCGTATTGTCCAAAAAGTCAATGTAGTAGGTAGCAGTAGGTTGCCGCAGTACATATGTAATCTTATCTCACTGCCTCCGTGTGTCTATCTCAGTTGGCAATGTCAGAGAAAAATAGCACTTTTTCACTCCACTTAAAAAAAAACAAACAAAAAAAACATTTGGAACAGTTCTTTAGCTGTGGTCTAAGCCAAATAAGCCAATATATAAAGTCTATCTGAATCTTGATGTGGGAGGTCTGCCTACGCTTCTTTGACAAAAAAAAAAGAAAATGTAGTTGGTTTTCTCTTCATCTGGCATCGCTGCAGTAGCTCACCCACCGCTAGCGAGGCCAAGTTAGATAAGGACGCAAGTGCAGAGGCAGGAGAGAGAGGCAGTATGACTAACAGTAGACAGTTGCAGTAGGCAAGTTATAGATAGATAGACAGATAGATAGATAGAGAGATAGATTTCGATTCACTGCTCATTTCCCTCTTAATATGTATCTTACTGTGTTTTTTGGGGCTGTTTGTGTTTTAGTACTATTCTCTTCTGTCCATTCAATTTGCAGTTCTTCCTCTCTGGTAATAGAGCATTACTGAATGGAGACTTGAATAGAGGGGAGAATAAAAGGCGTAGAAAAAAAAAAAAGAAAAGGAAGGAAGTGGGTGAAAGAACAGCAAGAGAAGAGGTGTCTGTATGTGATTTCCCCGGGGAGGGAAGTAAAAGAGAGGGGTGTGCCCATTTCTTTCTGACTATCTCACACTCGGTTAGTGTCCGCCTAAGCATGCTCGTCTGTGCTTGTGTATATGTGTGTGTGTGTGTGTGTGAGTGTGTGTGAGTGTGAGTGGGTGCAGAGAGCATGCAGTGACCTTCATCTGTCTCTGTCATGCTCCAGTTTTCTCACTGGACATACATTTCAATAACAGTCACTCTAGCAGAAGTTTCTGTGGGTCCCTGTGTCTTTGTACGCGAGTGCAAAGTGGAAATGTGCGCACATGTCAAACTGCATGTGAATGGGTTGCGGTGGCCTCACCACTATAGATTTGCCATTTTAGATATTGGTTGACCGCCTCCGTTATTGATTGAATTCGCACCAATAATGGAGTTCGATCTCCCTCCATTTCAACACACATCTGCACGCACAAAAGCTTTACACACATCGACATCATCAGCCACTCAAACTTACACTTCAGATTTTCCATAGGCACAGAAGTCCTGCATCCCTTAGGCCTGTGTACCTTTTACTCTAAAAGCTCAGCCCTATCAGGAGGAATACACAGAGACATGTGAGTGGCTTTTAGATATCCCTGCGGACCAACTGACGGTTAACTGAAGAGAAATATGAGCCTCCGTTTCTCTCTGGACACTTCATGAAACAACTGAGCTTTATCCTGCATGCCAGGCCCTCCCAACACCGATGTCCACTTCTGTAGGACGTATGTATGGAGTCGCTGCTGTGGCTTCATTTACAATTTGAGGAGGTCACATTTGAAGAAGATATTTATTAGTGCTTGATGTTGATGAATGACACGACTTGAGTTTGTGTGGTGACCTCTTGGCAACTGTGTAAAAAGTGCATGAAAATATATAATGCCAGTCATACACATATATAATGCTAGATAGGGATGATGATGATGAAGTCCGAAGAGGTCAAGACAGGAGACTGGTGGTGATTTACGTTTATCACTTTTTGTGGAGTTGTTCGATTCTACGCAGATGACAGCTGACTTCCTCTTGCGCTCATTTCTTAGAGGGATGTGCAGTTGGATACGGTGGCTGAGGATGGCGATGCGTCATCAGGCCAAATGTCACGGAGGTATAGAGGAGACTCTCCTTCTGTGCACGCTCGGATAATTTGTCAGTATGGGACTTATAGTAGTCTGACGGGAGTTCACTGAGGCATTTCCATCGGCATTTAAAGTGCACGAATGTCTCTGCAGATGAACTCGTTCACTGAGGCTATCATTATACAGAGTGTTGATAAGAGGCCAGTACCTGGGGGAGGCACTGAATTGATACAGAGGTTATGGAGATTTAACTGGAGTTGACATATAGATTTATACGATGGAAAAATTTGAAATCTCCTCGCAGCCTGTTGCTTTAATAATATACTGCGCACACATCACGAAGACACCCAGCTCCACATCAGCTGAAATATGGCGTTCTGTTTTGCAGCTGTTGAGATTGAGTTTGTGAAATGATTCAGAAAATGCATTTTTCAGCTCAATTTTTATCTTTACGATTTTATTTATTTTTTTGTGTCACGTGTATTTACTCAACAGGACAGGAGCAACTTTACATGATCTGTGTGAACAGATCATGTAACTGCGTATCCGTAGACTCCCTGACCGGCATGTTGCTAACATAAACATGGAAACACATGGAACATGGAACACAAGGGAAACCGACCCATGTGGTTTATACACACAGGTGAACCTGAAAAAACCTTTAACACACTTATCAATCAATCAATCAAATTTTATTTATATAGCCCTTAATCACATAATAGGTCCCAAAGGGCTTCACACACCCACAGATGACAATAAATAACAACATCTCCCCCCCCCCCCCCCCCCCAGGGCAAGGAAACACTCAAAAAAAAAAAACAATGGGGAGAAGAGAAATCTTGAGAAGGGACCACAGGTGGGGGGGTCCATTGCAGGACCACCAGGCTGCAATGGATGTCGAGTGGGCAATATTATAACAGTCAAAAAGTCAAGTGTGACTTATAAATAAACTGCAAACCTCTTTTTTTTTTCTTTTTGCAGATATGAGTTTAAATTTGTCTGCATCAAAGCATCTCGCAATCAAGGCTATGATTAGTGGGTTTTCAAAACCGCACCAGACTGCCAAGGCGGTCCCAAACAATCTGTGCTCAAGTTGAGCGTCTGTGAGTCACAACAAGTGTAAAATAGTTTTATATGTTAAGGGCAAAAGGCTGAGACATATTGCAGCAGTCCACAAAAATAAACAACGTTGTAATAACATTGACAAGTGGAAACCATCGGAGCGAATGATGAATCCAAAGGTGTTTCATCAACCAAGGAGATGGTGTTATTCCAAGTCTATTCAGTCGAGCTACCACCCACCCTCAGAGACCTTCTTTGCTTTTGTGCTTACTTTTGATGCAACTTGCCAACTCATTGACCAAAAAAAAAAAAAAAGAAACTAGTAGCCTTCTCCGTGTAGAACTGTCATTTCAGATTGTCACTGTCGCCGCTTTTCGTCTTCTCCTTGTCACTTGTCTTTTCTGCCTTTGATTCGGCTCGTCTTAATATGCAGACGTATCGTGCACAGTCCCTGACAACTTGTCTTGAACTTCTCATAATGACGATCTCTGCTCTGAATACTCTGAAGACTCGCGCCATGTTGAGTTTCAGGGGTAGACTGTTATCCACTTCAGAGGATGTAAACTGCCGAATCGCTCGACAGCCGCGTAGAACTATGTGTGTGTGCGTCTAATGTGTCACTCAGCTCCACTTCAACAGCCAGAACGTCGGGGTTTTGTTGAAGCTCTGTCCGTCTTTCGACTTGTATCTCTATTTCGGCTCGAGATCCTTTTGCCCGTATGTGTCTTCCGTTGACTTGGTTTTGCTGTTTAGGTTGTGAAATGCCACTGAATATGTTTTCACTAAACTGCTCTCTGCTATTTATGAACATTGCAGAGAAAATGTTTTGAAAATGGAGCTGAACTGAGAAACCCCATGTGTTGACAACATGTAAAAATGGTCACAGTCCTTGCTGTGAGTGAGATTGAACGGCATGAAAGCCTTCCAGCCTCGTCTAATCCTATTTGACCCTGTGAAAAAAAAAAGCAAAAAAAGAAGAGGAGGAGGATTTTATATTTCTATTCACTCAGGCCATTTTACATCCACAATTAAATTTCACTAAATGCATCCTGAGGCCCATGATATCAAACAAAGAATAAATGACAGGATTCAATTCGGTTAAATGATGATTGAAGGGACACATAATCACCTCACTTCATTTCCAGATGTATAATCGACAGACGACAAAGACCAGACGGTAGACAGTTTACTAAACAGTTTACACTAAATAACCATCACTTCAACCTTCACTCTCTCTCTTTTTTTTCGCGCTGATTCTCAAAATAGATATAGAAATGCCAACACCCGTGTTATTGCCGCATGCTTGCAGCTTTAACTCAGTTACGCTGCTGCACTTACATTTAATGCAGCGGTTTCTTATCAGTGCCTGACATGTGGCGATCTGGAGCTTACCTTGCTTTTGGTACAAACACTAATGTCCTTGTTGCGTCATGTGCCTATATTTCTGCTACCGGACCAGAGGTAAACAGTACACAGCAAATCCTCCAGAGATCTAAAAGTTCCATATTTTTACAGTTATACTTAAATCTACCCCCATTTACTTGGTTTATATTGACTTTTTCTGAGTTCATACGGCTCATATTACAGCGAGAGGCCAATGTCACATCCAATTTTCATTAGCAAACAGTCCTGATCAGCTTAACACTGATCAACGCACAAGGCAGCGGGTATCAGATTTTGGCATAAAGCTACGACGTGGAGGAACATACATGCACAGCGATATTCTCCACTGACACGGCTCATCCCGCTCGCTAGGGTTAGCCGTCGCACACTGCGGCTATAAGTAGTAAATAAAACACCAACACACGGCCAAAACGTCTTTTCTTTTTGGAAGGTAACTGCCAGCAAAACTAACTCCCCTTATGTTGTAACTTAAACGCACCTAACACATTTTCTCACACACATGCAGGCGGAGCCAGCTCAGCACGACAAAATTGTCAACTCAGTTCTCAATGTTCCGCACACTTCCAAAAAGCTGTGATAGTGCACGAGTTGAAATGAGCCTCCTGAGGTAGACTCTTATTCGGATGTTTGAGCACTGGCTTTGACACACTGGAGCAGAATAATGCACTTTTCAGAGCTGGTTTTTGTGGCCTGGTCAGTGCTCAGGTGTTGAAAAGGGCAGGACCAACACATCTGGCATTAAATATGACATTTGACTACCACACCACCACCACCTCCCACGCACGCACACACACACATACACACACACATACACACATCGCTCCTAAGGCCATATTTTCACTGCTTTTTATTATACCACTCAGTTATATTTATGTATGTATTTCTTTGTAAGACAAAATACACATTTTTATTTGCCCATAATTGTCGCAGAGACTAAGTACCAGTGCCCGAGTGCTACATCGATAGCTCATGTGCATGCAAAACATCATTCATTAAGATCACACAATCTGTTGCAATGATTTTACTGCCCCACGAAGCCATCCGTGAATAATTCAAACAAAACACAGATGCTGGCCCTTGCCTAACCCCATTAGCGAGCTGAACTGAGTCAGATGACCTTCATCACCTGACGCACACCTGTCAATACGCATCGATTTTCAGAACACAGCACCTGTATAAGTTAAGAAACTTGAACAAAGTGGGATTGAAGTCTCCCCTATTGATCATTTACAGATCAAAGATGCTCATAGTTCAACATACGTCAGTGATTGTGTGTGTGTGTGTTTGTGTGTATATATATATATATATATATATATATATATATATTTTATTTTCTGCGGCATTGTTGTTGCCCATAATCAGCGCTACTGTGCCTCAGGACAAAGTCCATCTTTCTCATCGCTGGCTGCTGCTCATCATTAATGCAGAAAATAATGGCTTCACCAGAGGTCATCGACGGAGGAACAAGGCCCGAGGACATGTATTCTCCGAGCAAGAATGCACACTGCTGCGGGCTTTCGACTGAGTGCGTTTGTATGCACACACACACACACACACACATTGAGCTTACAGGCCAATTGCACAAACACAGCAAACACTACATTAATGTGAACACAACAGATTTTTTTCCCCCCCAAACTGTACACGAATCTCTTTTCATCCGTCACACTGTAGTTAATAAACACTAGAAACAACATCCATGTGCTCACATATGTTTAAAGAACGCGCTGGTCTCTAACACCATTAGTCGGATCCCTTTTGATATATCCATTACTCCTCTCTTCTCCGGCTAATGTTTAAAGTCTGAGGCAGATTTCACTTTTGAGGATCTACATTTTTTTTTTTTTTTTTTTTGTCATTCTAATGTGCCGCCCCGTGGCCATGTTTCAAAGTATGCCCCTCCTGAGATGTTTAAAATTTGTCAGTGCAGAATGTCCTTAGGTCCAAATAAAGCAACTGCTTCAAGGTTAGACGCACACAGACACTTTCATCCCCAGGGAACTAAGGTTACATTAGTCTGTTAAGAATGCCTCACCACTGCCAGAACACTCAAGGTGTGGACACCTTCCGCCAGCAGAGTGCAGTGTTGTATAAAAGCAGCATCCATCATCTCTGTTACACTTTCATCTCACTTTTTTTTTTTTTTTTGTGTCTTATAGATTGACAGTATGACTCCTCCAGCTAACAGCGAGCAGAATCTACTGGCCGCTGACATGTTTTTTTTTTTTTTTTTGTCTCTGTGCTTTAACACACAGCCACAAAGGCCCTCTGAACAATTTAATCCACCGAGGGAGTGTTATTTTGCTTAAAATTGTCAGATGAAAAAGCAACTTTGCTTTGTGTCCTGGAGCGATGGCCAAGCTGTCAAAGTGTGTTGGGTCATAAAAGGCTACGCTCTCAACACTGTCCCTTTTCTGCTTGTCACACGTCGACATTTCTACACACACACACACACACACACACACACACACACACTATTTGTGTATAGACGATTGACCCGCCTCCACTCGTGCCCTTTGGGGGATGTGGAGTATAAAGTAAACTTTGGGTATACTATTGTGTCGGCTTACATATCCATAAGCGATCAAAATATGTTCTGTTTTAATGTTCTCTTTTTAACTCGTAGCTGCAGGGAGACATTTTGAATATCATACTATTATCTCGTATCGCGCATCTCATCTCCTCCATCCTTAAATCTCTTCTCCCCTCTCTCTTTTTATGCACATGTACACACGGGGCATATCTTGATTTTCAACCGTTTTCTTCTTCTTGAAACACACCCTCCACTCTTATCATCATCATCACCATCATCACTATCACACAGAGCAACATATACATTTGAGTAACGGATACCGCCGACAGCTTTGGTTGTGGTTTACCTTTGTGTCACCAGCAAAGGTGCAGGAATACTAACAGTTTGTGTGAACCGACTAAAGGCGTGGTTTCAAGTTACCCCTCCAGAGTCACCTGTCAGGGGTTTGGTCTCACAGAAGAATACGAGTACATCCTACTCTAATTGA
Source organism: Gymnapogon annona (assembly GCA_029814585.1). Taxonomy (NCBI): domain Eukaryota; kingdom Metazoa; phylum Chordata; class Actinopteri; order Kurtiformes; family Apogonidae; genus Gymnapogon; species Gymnapogon annona. The sequence goes on along the minus strand of JAPTHA010000006.1, from coordinate 12,134,312 downwards.
AAGTAGACACCACTGGGCTAGATAGGGAGAAAAAG
>JAPTHA010000006.1:12068746-12071777 GCA_029814585.1 Gymnapogon annona | reverse complement strand
CACACACACACACACACACACACACACACACACACACACACACACACACACACACACACACACACACACTTCCTCTGCCTCTTCTTTAGTGCATAACTTACATCATCTTCGTCACATCTTCGCCTTCTACTACTTTAACCTTTAATGACCTGAAATCCATTTCCTCTCCACTCTCTTCCTTTCTTCTCCTCTCTTCTCCTCCTCCTCTCCTCCTTTCTCCTCTCTTCTCCCCTCCTCCTTACTCCTCTCCTATTCTCTCTTCACCTCTCCTCCTCTCCTCTCTTCTCTTCTCCTCTCCTCCTCTTCTCCTCTCCTCTCCTCCTCTCCTCTTCTCCTCTCCTCCACCTCCTCTCCTCCACCTCCTCTCTTCTCTTCTCCTCTCCTCCACCTCCTCTCCTCCACCTCCTCTCTTCTCCTCTCCTCTTCTCCTCTCCTCTCCTCCTCTCCTCCTCTCCTCTCCTCCACCTCCTCTCCTCCACCTCCTCTCTTCTCCTCTCCTCCTCTCCTCTCTTCCACCTCCTCTCCTCCACCTCCTCTCTTCACCTCTCCTCCTCTCCTCTCCTCTTCACCTCTCCTCCACCTCCTCTCTTCTCTTCTCCTCTCCTCTCCTCCTCTCCTCCACCTCCTCTCTCCTCCTCTCCTCTTCTCCTCTCCTCTCCTCCTCTCCTCTCCTCCTATCCTCCACCTCCTCTCCTCTCCTTTCTCCTATTTTCTCCAATCTCCTCTTTTCTTCTTTCCCCCTCCTTTCCTCCCCTCTTCTCTCCTCTATTCCTCTCCTTTCTTTTCCTCTCTTTTCCTCTTTGCTCCTCTGTTCTTTTTCTCTCCTCTCCTCTTTCTCTCCTCTCCTCTCCCGTCCGCTCTCCCTTTCATCACCACTTAATTGAAGATAACAGTGAGAAACAATAGACTGGCGACAGTGTTGTCACTAGTAATGAGCTTTGGCATCCACTCTTCATGTGGGAAACATAATGGGCTGTGAAGGACAGAGATTTAATGAAACTAAATACTCTTTGGTGTAATTATTGGCAGCGGCTCATCTTTTCACCTTGCATAGCAGCTGGTGAAGAGGACATTTAAACGCTGCCCATTGCTGTCTGGCCACACTATTTACTCAGAAAATCTCATCATTGTATGGAAGGAGATGATGGTATGCATCCTCCCACCTGTTTGAGTAGACTCAGTGCAACACTGCCGCAAATTAGGTTTCAGGTGGAAACAAGTCCTTTCATTTGTAACTGATGCGGTGAGTAGCTTCTTCTTTTTAAACCCTCGGCAGTTTGGTACCGAGCATAAAGATTGGAGTGTGTTTCAATGGATGAAGGTCACGTGATCTGATGGGTCCACGCTGTTCCCGAGCGATGGAGTCGTCAGGCCGAGAGGAGGAGAGACGAAGGAAGTGATTTACAGATTACATATGTATGCAAATGAGAAGATATAAGTTACATATATTAGCACATTACAGTCTTGACTACGTATTTTAACCACCTCTCGGAGCCGGGTGATAAAAGATGTGGGGTTTTATGCATGACATACTTGCCTTGACTGGAAACTGTATGATACCACAGTTTTTCAGGCACTTTTAAAAAAAATTATTTAATGGAAACGTCGTTAGCTGTGGACCGTTTCATAAATAAAGCAGTGAGGATCTTTTTCGCTGCAGAGGACAAAACCTCATAGCTGGTTCTCATGAGGTTCAACCCGTGAGCGTCCACGTCTCCATTCAGGGCTGACAGCTCCATGATTGGGATCTTTACGGTTTGGATATTTTATGCTCTGCACCTGTGAAATCTCATCAAACCCTGTGAGGTCTCACTAGTGTGAAATGGAGTGTCGGAGTCCAACACTGCTGCATTGAGTGAAGTGAGAAAGTTTTGTTCAAATGAAATCTGTATTTTACCCCGAGCCAATAAAAGGGAGAACGCTGATGTGAGACCAGGTTTGAGTGTTTGTCAAAAGCCTTGGCAACCACATCCTGCCGCAGCTGCAGCCAGGTCATTGTTGACTGACTCAAACAGGAGAACAGGCCAATTCCAAAGACCTGACACGATGAGATAAAAGCATGAATGAACAAAAACAAAAACAAAAAAAAAAACATCTGGACAGGTTGCCAGTCCTTTGCTGCGTGAAAGCGCAGGATGACAAACTCGCAGCTCCAGGGTAGTTCAGAGTTCTCAGTTCACCTGTTCTGCTTGTCTTTTCTCTTTGGCGTAGAACCCAAATAGAGAGAATATTCACTGATTGGTTGTGAAAGGATATCTGGAGATCGCTTACAACTTTATGAAGGAAAGAATGACCAAATACACAACAGCGTTTCTAAATTAAAGTTGTTTTTTTTTTTTCTCTCCTATGATTGATCTGTCTACTCAGATGTCTCAGACATTGTTTAATTATCCAAGGACCACGTTGGCAACAGATTTGTTCATTTCAATTAATGGAGCCGTCGTGCCAATTCACAATTACTGTTCTTGGACTTGGTTCATATTATGTTCTTAATATCTTACTATATTATTTTCCTGAATCGTCTTCTTTGCCAACTCAAACAGTGCACAGTGTGTGTCATTTGGGGTTTACATTAACTGCGCCAGTGCCAGAGGTGTTGTAAAATGAGACACCGCATGAGCCCTGTGTGTGTGTGTGTGTGTGTGTGTGGGTTTTTTTTTTTTTTTTTTTTTTTGTTCACGCTCTTGTTGTCTTTATTTGAGAATTTCTAATATTGAGACGTCTGTGTTTAATTGAATCGGATCTGTTGTAATGAAGCACAGACTTTGGCCACTTTCACGGCTGCTTCATCTGATCCTGACGTCTGAGTTTGATCCTAATATGAAATTGTAGAAAGCGTAGTTTATGTGTGACTACAACTGTTGACTTCACCGTCCAGTCTTTATCTATTCCATCCTCCTATTATCAGACACGAGCGACCAATGATACGTTTGCATTCATTTTCTGCGTCCCGCCTCCTCATTCCCTTATATTCTGTCTCTTCAATGATCAGACTTGCAGCGGTAATTTTCCTCAATCACTCCTTACATTT
>JAPTHA010000006.1:12061246-12063746 GCA_029814585.1 Gymnapogon annona | reverse complement strand
GTTGTAAAATATACTTAAACACATCTAAACCGTTTGGTAACTCTCGAGACAGAATGGAACTGCGACATATGCTTCATCCTCCTCCTCCTCCTCGGCTGTGTCTGGACGACGGGAACTGTTAAGGCCTTTACGCACCAGTGACACAAAAGTGCCAAATACTCGCCCACAAATATTTTGCATTAAAATTATTCACACCAGTAGCGATACAAAAGTTGGTGACAGTTGCAATTCGCGTTCAATAAAAGGTGTGAATAGGTTGGTGCCAGGCAGTCGCACAGAAATAAAAATTGCGTTCAGCATCACCTGCAGCCTGTGTCTGTGCCACCGCCTGTGCCTCTGTGCCTCTGTGTCTCTGTACCACCGTCTGTGCCTCTGGGTCTGGGTCTCTGGGTCTGTGTCCAGCGTTTGGGTGAGAAAACTGGATTTGATTCATACGACGCTCATGTTGCACAAACTCCATCCTTCCCTCGCTGTCCCGATAGTCTAGTTTGTGTGGAAAAGATTGCGTGACTCGAAGCCAAGAGTCCCCAGATCCATCACCGCTCTGGTCACATGACCTCCCTTTGACCACACAGCCATGACTGATAGTTTTAGTTTTAGTTGCACTGGAGAACTTTGGGAAAATAAAACTCTGCTAGTTTGTTGTGTAATATTTGTGTTCTGTGGGAAAGTACTCATGAGGATACTGACATGTAAATGAATTACGCCAAATTTGCGGCCTCTGTGACTGAACCCAGTCTGACCTGTATGACAGGTGATTGAGTAGAATAGTGTTTCTCAGGCAGAACAAGTATTAGTAGTATCAGCTGTAGTAGTAGTAGTAGTAGTAGTAGTAGTAGTAGTAGTAGCATAGTAATGGTAGTGTAGTAGTAGTCGTAGCAATTTGATTAAATGGTAAATGGATTGCACTTATACAGGCCTTGTCGACACATCATATTGTCATGTTCTGTGTTTGTCAAGTTGTCTGTCTTGTGGTCGTTTGTGCTCTTATTTTGTTTAGTTCCTGTTTTGTCCGCGTGCTTCCTTGTGTGTTGCGAACTTTACCCCTGATCCCCGCACCTGTGTCTCATCATGATTATTCCCCAGTGTTTTCACCTGCCCTTGTCCCTCTGTATAAAAGGTCTGCGTCTTCACCCCTGTTTCGTCGAACTGTCATGTTGTGATCCATTGGAGAGCCTCGTCGTCTTGCGTTCCTGTCCTGTTTTCCCGATCCTCTGTGAGAACTGTTATTTCTAGTTTAGTCCTTGTATTTTCTAGCTTTGAACCTGTTGGTGTATCTGTGTTTGATAAATTGAATTACATTATCCTCATTAGAGCGTTTTGTGTTGTTTCTTACCTTTTTTTTTTCCTAGTTTAGTTGTTTTTTTCCTCTTCAGAGTGATTTTGTGTTTATTTCTTTGTAGCTAATGATTTTCCCGTTGTGGGTTTTTGATTTACATCTTTGGTAATATCATTCACATGTTTTTAACTGCGCTTTTTGTTAGTAAAACTTAGAATAAGATAACTCATAAATATAAGTGGGTAAGTTCTGTGCGAACGTAAAAATAAAAACTCTTATTTTGAAATGTAGTCAATCTGCTCTTGGGTCATCTGTCACGGAGTGTACTCATCACACATATGTGCCCAAAGCGCTTTACATTGGCCTCACACACTCACACACCAGTGGGCGGCTGCTGCCATGCAAGGCACTACCAGGCTCCACTGGGAGCAACTTAGGGTTCAGTGCCTTGCTCAAGGACACTTCGACATGTGGACAGTCAGAACCAGGATTCAAACCTTCAGCCATTGGACGACTCGCCCTACCAACTGAGCCACAACAACCCAGCTTCGATTATATTCCTTTATTCATCCCACTGGGGGAAATTTCCAAAACAAAACGAATGTTGAAATAATGATATAATAATGAAATAATGTAAAAGTAGTTGTAATATTGTAGTAGTAATAGTAGTAGTGGTAGTAGTGGTAGTAGTAGTAATAGTAGTAGTTGTGGTGGTGGTAGAAGTATAGTAGTAGTGGTAGTATAGTAGTAGTAGTAGTTGTAGTAGCAGTAGTGGTAGTGTTGTAGTAATAGTGGTAGTAGTAGTAATTATAGTAGTATTGGGGGTAGTATTGTAGTAGTAATAGTAGTAGTTGCCGTATAGTAGTAGTAGTAGTAGTAGTGGTGATGGTAGAAGTATAGTAGTAGTTGTTGTTGTGGTAGTAGTGGTAGTATTGTAGTAGTAATATTTGTAGTAGTGGTGGTAGTATTGTAGCAGTAATAGTAGTAGCAGTAGTAGTAATATTAGTAGTAGTGGTAGTGGTAGAAGTAGTAATATTAGTAGTAGTGCTAGTAGTAGTAATTTTAGTAGTAGTGCTAGTAGTAGTAGTGGTGGTAGTAGTAATATTAGTAGTAGTGGTAGTAGTAGTGGTAGAAGTAGTGGTGATGTTGTAGTATTAGTACTAGTGGTGATGTTGTAGTATTAGTACTAGTGGTGATGTTGTAGTATTAGTACTAGTGGTG
>JAPTHA010000006.1:11984640-11998213 GCA_029814585.1 Gymnapogon annona | reverse complement strand
CCCCACCCGACGCAAGGAAAAACTCAAAACCCCAACTGGGGGAAAAAGAAACCTTGAGAAGGGATCACAGGAGGAGGGGGATCCCCCTCCCAGGATGACCAGGCCGCAATGGATGGATTAACAAAAACATTTGACACGTTTGAAACATTTATGTATATAAATATAATACTTTAAAAACAACAGAGAAAAGACATCCACCCTGTCTACCCCTCTTAACTGTAGTCCATCTGCTGCATTTCATTTATTCGAACATCAAAATCTGTAAACTAAGCTAATTTATTTTAATTTGTTTGCTAAAATGTGAAACATGAATTGATGTAGTTCTGACCGCTTTAAAAATCACAAACTGAAATGTAAAAAGTCATTGAATCTGATCTGAACAAAGACTCTTAATTATTTTCATGAGTAAGTCATCAGTGTGCACATCGAGTTTGAAATATTCTCTTTGAGATTAATGACTCTAGTGGTTTACGCCTAAGTATTACATTTGAATGTGTAAGGAGTGTGTTTGTGCCTGTGTGGGCTGATCTCTTGGTACTGTTGGAACAGAGGTGATAATTTATCATCTCTCACACAAAGGAAAAGGGGAGGTCAGTGTGCCCTTAAGAATCTTAGTCTACAGAGATGTTAGGCTTACTGTGCTGAGTCACTCTGCAGTGTGAGTATTGTCAAGCTTTTATATGGCTGACTAGTAGAGAGGCAAACAGGATCATCAGAAAGACTGCATAAACATCAAATCGCAAATACAAATGATAGTGTCATCTCGGGGCACTTTCCTGATAAACATCACGTTGTAGTGTGTGGGTTTTTTTTTTTTGTGTATTTGGTCAGACTTATTGCTGTTAGGAACACCACAGGGTCTGTTCTAATGTGATCATCTCTGCATCTGTATCCCCTCAAGGTCCGAGAAGATGTGCTCAATTCCCTAAACAATAACTTCCTTCAAACCTTAAATCAGGCCTGGAATGATCATCAAACGGCCATGGTGATGATCCGAGACATCCTGATGTATATGGTGAGTAGCTGATGTTTTCAGCCGAACACTTGTTTACTACAAAAGCAGGTCTATGACAAATGCATAATGACAGTGAGTAAATGGTGCTGCTATTAACCTGTGTTCAAACACACTGAGAGAAGGTCAGCCTTGATAAGTCAGATTGATGAGTGTGTGCCTGCAAAAAAAAGTACCTCCGCAGTTACCTCCGTATTAGATAAATCATGCTCAATCCTCCCTAATGATCATGTGAATAGCCTGCAGTAAATACACATCTAATTTATCCAAATAGAGAGCAGATAATACTTTACTTTTACATTCATATTTGCAGAAAAAAGCACTATGTGTTTTAAATGAACAAGTAACGTGTGGTCATCACTTCATCAAATGAAGAGTATCTGTCCATTAGAAACATCTCATGAACAGTTTATTTCAAGATATTGCACTAACTCAGTGAAAACATGATATGAATGGATGCTGCAGGCTGAGCTGGGAAGGTAAAATTCAATTGCAGCAAATCCCACACACCTTCCAAGATAAAGACTGAGAGATCTTGTTTATTTTGATGTCTTTTGAGCTTAAACTGTCTACTTAATTACACATTTGAAAATGCACTTATCCATTGTTTTCCTGTGACATTCATCCTTTATTTGTTTATTTTTCCCACAGGACCGTGTTTATGTACAGCAGAACAATGTAGAGAATGTCTACAACCTGGGTCTTATCATCTTTAGGGATCAAGTGGTTCGTTACGGTTGCATCAGGGACCACCTCCGACAGACCCTGCTGGACATGATCGCCCGGGAGAGGAAGGGGGAGGTGGTAGACAGGTAACCAAACCCACACAGGTAGAATTGAAGACATGCTGATGTCCATAAGATATCATCAGAATTTTCATCTTCATACCACATTTGAAAAAAAATGATACAGGGCTGCACATATTGCCATTGTTGTGGAGAAATTCTTGAGTTGAGTCTGCTTGAAAATATAGTATACAATAATAGCAAAACCTGAAATAGGAATTTAATTTAACACAATACTGCAATTAGATCACCTTCTATACCTTCATAAATGACAGCATTTTGTGGTGTTGTAATTGCACAGGATGACATTGTATTTGTCCTTGAAAATCCATTGATTGCGCCGCCATGAAATAACCCTCTCATCATTGAAGTCAGCATATGTCCCGATATGTAGTCTGAGCTTTTAGCACAAACCATAGATGTCAAGATGAATGAAGCGTCAAATCCATCTGCTGTACTTTCTAAACACAGGATGTTCACTGACATTATAAGACGGAGATTAACCCTCACATATTTTGATGGAGTGTTTAGATTGAATTGGTAATTGTTTAATCCAAATATGACTTTGCCATGTGTGAATTGATCTTTGGCATTTGTGTGTCTCTCTTCCATCAGAGGGGCCATCAGAAACGCCTGCCAAATGTTAATGATCCTCGGACTTGAGGGGAGGTCTGTTTATGAAGAAGATTTCGAAGCACCATTCCTAGAAATGTCTGCAGAGTTTTTCCAGGTTTGTGCCAAAATATGGAATTACTTGAATACGTTCTGTTTATTGGCTCATTGTAATCCCTGTTTGCTGTTACTTATGATTAGAGCTGCTCTTCCTGAAATGTGTTAAAATGAAACAATAATTTACAGATGCAGGAGCTATGGGGTCTTGTCGGGCTGAATGTGGAATGGATCAGTGTTTAAAGTAGAAGGACTGTACTGGTGCTAAAACGATAAATGGACCACACACACCGGCTTCATTTGTCTAGCCTGTGATTTGTGATATTAATCTTAGCATTTCACTTTTGTTTTTTGACCTGTCCATCTCCTATCAAACATTCGTTCTCCCTTCTTAAATCTACAACACAACATTTTACAGCACCTCAGGCAAATTTAAAGACCTGGTGTGCCGTTTTAAAGGTCGGTGATCACTCTGACAATAAAACTCAGTCGTATCCAGTTGGCTAGAAAATAGACTATGCTGTGTCTTGTTTTTGTTTTGTTATGGTTATAAATCACACAGGTCTCTATGGTCTGTAAAAACTCAAACACAGCTGTTTTTACTGTGGTTAAATAACTACAGACAATGTTTCTCTCTCACAGATGGAGAGCCAAAAGTTCCTCGCAGAAAACAGTGCCAGTGTGTACATAAAGAAGGTGGAAGCCCGGATCAATGAGGAGATCGAGCGGGTGATGCACTGCCTGGACAAATCAACAGAAGAGCCCATTGTCAAGGTGGTGGAGCGTGAACTCATCTCCAAACACATGAAGACCATTGTCGAGATGGAGAACTCTGGTCTGGTGCACATGCTCAAGAATGGCAAGACAGACGGTAAGAGTTTGCTGTTTAATTTGTCCACAGTATTTGTGGCTGTCAGCTGCTTCTGTTTGCCGCGAGAGTAAAATTTAAACAAGCTCTGGTAAAGTCTCATTCAATAAAACACACAGAAATCCCCAACGCTCTCTAATGAACCTTGAATCTAATCTGCAGCAAATTTATGTTTTGGGGATGAGTAATGCCGTTTCCCCTCAGTCATGTCACAAACACTAGAATATCAGGAAAGTAATTTCAATGATTACATTCAAATAAAATGGGACTGTGGTGTTATAGATGTAGGTGCCATCACAGGCTATTCCCATATTTGTACACAAATTATTGTACTTATTGTATTAATGACATATTGTGGAAATTTCCCAGAGTTGGATGATTAAAGGAATCTAATCTAATCTTATCTCCTATTTCAATGTACATATAAAATGCACTTTCCATCATATGAGCTCCTCAATCCTGTTGGGTCGATTGAAGTGTGTGTGTATACTCTCATGTCCACACATCCGCAGATTTGGCGTGTATGTACAAGCTGTTCAGCAGGGTTCCCAACGGGCTGAAGACCATGTGCGAGTGTATGAGTTCATACCTGCGGGAACAAGGCAAGGCTCTTGTGTCAGAGGAGGGAGAAGGAAAGAACCCTGTAGACTACATTCAGGTGAGATAATTAGTCACCAAGAGACTTTGCACTACAGTGTGTAGTATTGCTAGGAATCTATGCTTGATTGAAATTTTAGCTTCAGCTTTGCCTTATTCAATATGCCGTTGTGGGAAATGACACTTATCTGGCCAGCGCATGATGCATAGAGACACAGAGGCCAACACGTCTGTCCCTGATCATTTTCTTTCCACGGCAGAACTGGAAACCATTAGATCTTTTTCACCAGACTTGCCACAATTGCATTTGTTGTATGGTCATCCATGCTGTCTGTCACACTGTTAGTCATCATTTCATTGCTAGAGCAAAACTGGAACACAGTATTTTTCCAGCCAACTACTTGTAAAGTTCCTTTACTCCTCTCTCGCTGAGTAAAATTTGCCGACTGTCAGTGCTGTCAGTGGGCAAACTTGGTGAAAATAGGCAAACGTTTCTCGCAAGTAACACTTTGTGATTTTGTCGAGTCCAGGAGTATGTGTCACCATCTGATGGCTCTAGTGCAACAAAGATAAAATTTGTCTCGATACACCATCTGCACCCTTTCATAGAGACTCTTTCAGTGAAAATGAATACATTTCTTTCAGCTAGAATCTCAACCATCATGATTGCAGTATCTGTCAAAACAATTGCCATGTCATTTTTCGTAGTGTATTGTTAAGCCTTAGTTGTTAATTCAGTACAATAATTGTTAATTGCTGAAGCACAGTTTCACCTCTTTTTTTTTTGCATGAATGTGAAAGTAAAATAGTCTTTATCTAAGATTTAAAGACTGTCATTGGGTAATTTCCCCCAGCGGAGTACATTATGCTTTCACACTTGATTGCATGTGGGGACATGATCCTCCCCAACAGGATAATCGTTCTGACCCACATGTTTGTGGTCACAAACCATGATAATCTCTACTCTCAACTGCATTGTTTTTGAAGCATATGATGCTTGTGAATGTGACAGCATTCACGGCACTAGAAGGATTTATTTGTATGTTTTTTGTCTTCCTTTACTTTCATCCCTTGTGTAAAATATAGGAATTGAGATTGAGTTTTGGGGCCCTGCTGCCGCTGTTCTGTTACATACTCATTAACAGACAGAAGGCTCTTTCATTACGTCTTTATATGTGCTCTACTTTCCAGTAGCTATATGACAGCATTAAGGTCTGTCATATTATCCCAATCAACGCACTCTCTCTGCCTTTTTCATTTAGGGTTTGTTGGACCTGAAGTCTCGCTTCGACCGTTTTCTCCAGGAATCTTTTAATAATGACCGGCTCTTCAAGCAAACTATCGCTGGTGACTTTGAGTACTTCCTTAATCTCAACTCTCGCTCACCAGAATACCTCTCACTTTTCATTGATGACAAACTGAAGAAAGGAGTCAAAGGAGTAAGTGCTGTTATGAATCTGTGCAGCTGTTTTACAGAATAATGACGATGATGAGGTTTTCACATTATGATTTTAAGTAGATTAATGTGTGTTCAGCTTATGTGATGTTACATCCTGGTATTTTTTGTCCAGCTAACAGAGCAGGAAGTGGAGTCTATACTGGACAAGGCCATGGTGCTGTTCCGCTTCATGCAGGAGAAGGATGTGTTTGAGAGATACTACAAGCAGCATCTGGCTCGCAGACTGCTCACCAACAAGAGTGTCTCTGATGACTCAGAGAAGAACATGATCTCAAAGCTCAAGGTAAGAGGGAGTGTGATTATAACTACGTTTCAGGGACAGTGATAAGATTTCAGCCAAGATGGTTATTTCAGAATCATCCGGCCTTGACTCAAGTAGGCTTTTACATTTTTCATTCTATATAACTGATTGTCTGATCTGAAACCAGTGGAATTTCTCCTGGATTTTTGATACAGAAACAACTGTTGAATTTCCTGTTGGGATTTGTTTTTCTCAGTGTTAATTAAGTAACGTGAAAAATCCTTTGCTTTGCCAATTCTAACGTTAATTGTTTTTTCCGTTTCATAGACTGAGTGTGGCTGTCAGTTCACCTCTAAACTGGAGGGCATGTTCCGGGATATGAGCATTTCCAATACCACCATGGATGAGTTTAGACAACATCTACAGACAACTGGGGTGAGCCGATGCGACACGGTTCAAGTCTCTGTCAATAATCAAGCCCACTTGCAATCAGTAATGGGTACATGGCTGTCTGAATGACTGAACATAGCTTTGTTGCTTGCTTACATAAATATAATTATCTACCTAACTAGCCGTATCCTGGGAATAGGTGGTGCTAATTTCTGCCCTGCGCTGAGCTGTCACATGGCTGCATGGTTCAGTTTCTGTTGTTATTTGTAGCTCAGTAAAGTAACACTGAAAGGCAGCTCAAACCGTGGTAGCACATTTATGTTAAATGTATGTGCTTTAGCTAAACACATTTTCTGCAACTCATCTACATCCCCACAACCAAAACTCATTGTTCCAGGTCATTGGAAAAATAGAATACAATTCTCCGTCTTGTGTTTGTCTTGTACATTTAAGGTGTCACTTGGAGGCGTTGATCTGACCGTCCGAGTCCTGACCACTGGATACTGGCCGACACAGTCAGCAACACCGAAATGTAACATCCCACCATCCCCGCGACATGCGTTTGAAGTGTTTAGGAGGTGAGACTGTTAATGTACATCCAGCACAGTCTGACACGGTGTTTATATAATCTCATAAAAGCACTCCAGTTGAGATGAAGTATTGTTGAGTTTATAGCAGAGTAAGAGTTCAGTCTGGAAGTCTGAAGACACTTTAGATTAAGTATAAGTGGAAGCCGATCAGAGGGGCAACTACAGCCTTTTTAGATACCTGACCCGCACTTAAAATTCTTAAGCAGCAGTATTAAAATGACAAATGTGTATTGTATATATCAGGTTACTAACTAATCTCTCAGGGACATGTAGCAGAAGCTGGGAACGCCTAGACCTGAATTAAAATGCTCTGACCTTCTCCACTGTTCATTACTTACATAACTTACTCTCCTGTCAGGTTTTATCTTGGTAAGCACAGCGGCAGACAACTCACCCTGCAGCACCATATGGGCTCCGCAGACCTAAACGCCACTTTCTATGGTCCAATCAAAAAGGTACACCGACACATTTCAGCTCCAGTTTCCATCCAAAATCCATTTTGTGCAGTCATTTGTAAATTGTAGGACTGAGAGTATTTTGGATGCATGTCTTGCGTCGTGTTGTGTCACTGAACAGCTGCACTGGAAATGATATTTGAAAGTAACAGACTTTGTCAATGATACGGCTCCTGCCTCAGTGTCCGCTTTAAGTCTTTATGGTGATTTGCTTAAAGTTGTCGGGGAGAGTTCTGGAGGCTTTTGACACCTGACTAATTGTCCAAACATATCAACAGGAGGATGGGTCGGAGGTTGGAGTTGGGGGAGCTCAAGTGACCGGGTCCAACACTAGGAAGCACATCCTGCAGGTCTCAACCTTTCAGATGACCATCCTCATGCTTTTCAACAACAGAGACAAATCCACTTTTGAGGTACACAGCTAGCTCTCACAGCGACACGGCCATGGTTTCTCCTGTAGGTAGAGGTTATAGCTGTGTGTTTTCTGGTATTTTCCCGTTTAAGCTTTTTGACAATTGTTGTCCTTCTATTTAAAGACTGTTACTGGTTCTATGTATGACTTGCGCTGCATATTTGACTGTAAACTGGCTGTGACCCTTTTGTAGGAGATCCAACAGGAGACAGACATACCAGAGAGGGAGCTGGTGCGAGCGCTGCAGTCGCTGGCCTGTGGGAAGCCCACTCAGAGGGTCCTCACCAAGGAGCCCAAGTCCAAGGAGATCGAGAATGGCCACGTGTTTACAGTCAACGACCAGTTTACCTCTAAACTGCACCGTGTTAAGATCCAGACAGGTACACCCAAGAAACACTCTGATCCAAAGTCAAAGGTCTTATGTTAGTGGATGTGATTTTTACCCGTGTTGTTGATGTTAACGTCGCAGAATACAGAATAAAAGAACGACAATAGGTGTGTGGATTTTATACACACAACTGAGTTGGAATTGATCAGAAGCGGCAGCTTAACTTTGCTGGTGCAGAAATACGCACTAGAGTCATCTGAAAATAAATATTATCCCAGTCTCCCAGCGAAACTTGCCCTCCTACATGGGCTTTACTGAGTCATAATTTACTAGAGTCTCATAAATAATGAACGTATTGACATTTTCCCTGTAGGAAAGCACAGCAGTGATGACACGTAAAGTCGCCTAAGCCTTACATTATCATGATTCCATGCATCCATACTTGGATTAGAACTGTCATGTTTGTTTTGGCATTTGATACATGTAGTAGGAACGCATAAGTGGTCCCATGTACAACCATGCACGTAACAGCTGACTTGAAATCATAGCAATCAGGACCTGGGGCCTCATGTACCAAACATGTAAAGACGTAAAGAAAGAAATGTGCTTGGAGTTAGGTGAACCAACACTTTGGTCCATCTGGATTTTTTTGGTGAGTTCAGAGTTGGATTTCTTTGTACATGAGGCCCCTGGTTCCAACTGAACACGTAGAACTCCGTAAACACTGCAAGCCTGTCACATTTATTTGGCTTTGTCTTGCGCCTCCTAGTGGCTGCGAAACAGGGAGAGTCGGACCCAGAGAGGAAGGAGACACGGCAAAAAGTGGATGACGACCGGAAACACGAGATCGAAGCTGCAATAGTTCGCATCATGAAATCCAGGAAGAAGATGCAGCACAATGTTCTAGTAGCAGAGGTGAGTCCGGACTACGCACTGTGCCCTATCCGCCCTCTACAGCCACGAGTGAACAAATGTACAACGCACCAAGTAGCAGGAACAAAACTGAATCTCACACTAGAGACAGTACTTGGATCATAATAAAACCCAACAAATGTCAGTGGCCAAAGTTTTTTTTTTTTTATCTAAATGCTAATGAATCATGTACTGATATGTGTGTTGTTCTCCTCTGCAGGTCACACAGCAGTTGCGAGCACGATTCCTTCCTAGTCCTGTAGTCATCAAGAAGCGCATTGAAGGACTCATTGAGAGGGAATATTTGGCGCGAACGCCGGAGGACCGTAAAGTGTACACCTACGTAGCATAAAACAAATGAATCCAGTGAAAGCTAACATCAAGTCGAGAAGAACGGAGAGCCTTGTTTTTTGCACACTGCGAATGCGTTTGAATGGACTTGGAAGTGCTTTCGTCATTGATTCTGGGAAACACTGGGAAGCTTAACTTTTCTTCCATAAAAATCTGTTGGGGGAAAAAAAAAAGGAAAAGGAAAGAAAATCATGCAAAAGACGGGGAAGTTTTCTAGCAATATTAGATTTCTTCTGCTGAGTGAAGTGAACGGAGGCGATCGAGTTTTGTACAAAACCATGTTTCTTGTGGCCTTTGGAGAGAATTGGATGAGCCTGTTTGCCAATTTACCGAATGCTGTTCTCGACACGGAACGGAGAACGAGCGTAAACATGTTACTAAGCAAACGCGCGGCTACATGGAGACCAAGAAAATATTTGAATTCACTCCCCTTTTAAATGTTTATGTCGATGTGTTATGTTTGTGTTTTGTGGCACAATGATGGCTGTACAGGTTGACAGACACTCTTGGCCTTTTCCTCCCAGAGGATTTTAAATCACGAAGAGGACAAAGTGTTAACTGGTACAGACCTGGTTTACTGCAGCAGTAAAATACATTTTGAGTACTTGACAAAACGATGAAGAGTGCTTAATTTATGTTGCAAATATATCTGTTTTTGAGGGTGTTTTACTGTCTGATATGAATTAGGTACACCTCACATAGCCGAAATATTTAATGCCATTGTCAGATGCTATATTTGCCCAGGTCTGTACTAGTGGATAGAACAGGAGCTGTAGCTTCACAGCATGCTTTTATCTAATGGATCAATCAGGGGGAGAAGACACATACATAAAAGCTCCATAAATGGTGTTGGGTCTCTCGTGACACATTTTAACTTCAGGCCTGCTGTGTGATCAGCCAAAAAAAATCTCTCTTTGAATGGAAAGGTTCCTTTTGGTGCAGGTTGCGAAGAGGATTTTTTTTTTCTCATTCTGAACTGCATTTTGAACGGGTGGAACCAGTCTAGCACCATGTTTTAATGTGTACAAATTGTAAAATAATTATTGTACTCACTGCAAAGGTGGATTGTACAGGGCCTTGTTTTCATCATATTAAATGTAGAGTAAAAAAAAAAAAAAATGCTCTGGCTTTTTCCTTTTTTCACATTTCATGAGAAGGCCTTAGCGAACGTCTGGAACACTTGCCTCACTGACCATAATTAAAGCGTAATGTAAGTGGTAAACCACACTCCAAATTCCCTGTGTTCTGAAGTGGAAATACACAGTCCTTGGAAGGAGCATTGTTTACTACAACTCTTTCTTTTGGAATGAGTCTTTATCTGCCCTCGAAAGTCTACGTTGTCAAAATTATTACAGTCAACTACAGCCCCGCAATAAATACACAAATATTTTTAAGGAGGTTTATTTATGCAGCAGTTTGTGCTGTGGTGAGTTTCGACATATGCAGACATAGATGATTCGCACAGTTATGGGCTGAAATATCTGAAAACTCAACACAGCCTTGAGTAACATGTTAATTATTGTATTAGATGTACTTAAAGGTGCAGGAGCTCTTGTGAAGACTAAGTTTAAAGAAAGCCAGGCAATTCACGTTGGCGTAAGTTTCTATTAAAAGGATGTTATTTTTCAGATATTTCATTCATTTATTCATCTTCCAACCCGCTTTATCCTTTGCAGGCCTGGGGGGGGGGGGGGTCACTGGAGCCTATCCCAGCTACACTGAGTTGTCAATTGAGGGTCATAACAAAGCAGATAATTAAGAGAAAACCTTTTATGTCAGGAAGTGCTTTTATTGTGAAGTCTAAAAACAAAGTACCTTTTACATTGTGTTAACAAATAGAAAACTTAATTCATGATGTAAAATACGTAGGCTTAGTATTGCAAATACAGAAAATTATAGCAAAATTGTTTTTTTTAATGAAAAAAATTGCAAAATGAAAGACGAAGTTTTAAAAATTCTTGAAAAATAAATTTTTAAATTAAAATTAATTTTGGTTTGATAAAATAAAGTTTTTGAAAATGAAAATCAACAAAAGCTGTTTATTTAAAAATGAAAATTAAGTAATTTTTTAAAAACATTTTTAAATGAAAAATGAAACAAAACAAAAACTGAAAACGAAAATTAAAGACTTAAAATTTATAGTTTTTTGAAAAAACATTGTTGAAACTAATAAAAATATATTTAATGAAAAGCAAAACTTGTTTTTAAAAATGAAAAATATTTATAGAAACAAACGAAAGTGAAAAATATTTTTAAGCCAAAAAGTCTGAAAAATGTATTACATTTTTTAAACTATAAATTTAAATAACATTTTTAAAGCGAAAATTCAAAATGTTTGGAAAATCTAATCTAATAAAATCTATTATTTGAAAAAAAATATTCAAAACAAATATGATAAAAATGTATATCGGAAAAAAACAAAGTAGAAATTAAAAATAATTTAAATAGAAAAAGGAAAGTTTTGTAAAAACAAAGAATGAAATTTCTTTTTAAGTTTTTGAAAAAAGTGATATTAAACTACTTTAAAAAACAAAACAGCAACAAAAAACAAAACAAGAAAAAACTGAAAAATAAAAACAATATTAAAAAGAAAAGAAAAATTAATTTAATGAAGAAAATAGAAACAAAAATTAAATAGGTGAAAGAAAAGTAAAAAGGAAATATGAAAAATGAAAAAAGGTAATGAACAAAGAAAAAAAGAAAACAGAAAAAATAGTCAACAAAAAAGAAAAATGACAACAAAATAAGAAAAATACGACAAAGACAAAATAAAACAAAATAACGTTTTTAAAAAACGCAAAATAAAAATGTTTATTTAAAATAAAAATTTCAAAAGAAAAAAAATCAGAAAGAAAAACAGAAAAACCCGAACGAAAAAGAAAATTCAAAAGTTAAAAAAAATCAATCAAAGCAAAACAAAAAACTTAGAATGAGGGGGGAGGGAAATGAAAAAGTAGGGGAAAAAAAGAATACAAATGAGAAAAGAATTCAACTAAAAAAAATGGAAAAAGAAAGAAAATTTGTTTTTATTTATTTTTTGGTCGTTTTTGTCTTACATGCTTCTGTCACGCATCTCGACTCATTCATTCTAATTATATATATATATATATAACACTAGCGGCTGTCTTGATCGGTCAGAGAATAGCGACAGCCTTTAACGGTGTCCTTTGTGCTCTTATTGTTGGACGGGTGCCATCTGCTCCGGTGATTACCGACGGCTTTAGTTCACCCCCACTACCGACCGCGGCCACTGCTGCTGTCACCGCTTTCGCCTCGTTTTAACGCTCAACAACCTGTCAGTATTGAACAACTATCTACCTTTCCCAAACAATCGCTGGAGCGCTTTAGGGTCTCTCTGTTTCATTTATATTATGATTTATTCCCCGATTGCTAAAGTCTTACCAAGACCATGTTTTATTCTAACAGGGAACGGAGAGTTGCACGGTGACGTCATCGTCCCAACAAGAGTGCCCCCCTTTTTTTGGGGCAGACAGAGAGAGAGAGAGAGAGAGAGAGAGAGAGAGAGAGAGAGAGAGAGAGAGAGAGAGAAGCAGTGGAAAGAAATCAAACAGGATGGTTTTCACTGTCGATGTGAGCTCCTACAGGCGAACGTAGCTCTAACCTTTTGTCCGGAAACACTTTGGCCAAATGTGAGAGTTCGTCCGGACGATGTTTCGAAGAGCGCCGCTGTTATTAAAAAGAGCCGACAATGAAAACGTGGACTCTGGAGCTGAAACTGCCGAGTGAGTCCACTGTTGTGTTAGCATTAGCTCCTGGCTAGTGTTAGCTAGACAACTTCGCTTTTTTTTTTTAAAAAAATGTGGAACCGCACTCAAGTACATTTTGCTCAGGTTTTAGTAATAAAAATGTGAAGGTTTTGACCGTTTACGACCTCGGACTGGTTATTTTTGTGTTAATTTCTCTGAGGCGTTTTGTGTTTTCTGTACAGTCGATAGTCATTTTTCACTTTTTTTTTTTTTTTAGCTTACGTTAGCTATCAACAGAACGTACGTTGTCATGGTGACTGAAGGGGATGTTTTTTTCCTCAAACCAACATCCACAAGATGGAGACAGATATTTGTGTCGTCCGCATGTCTAAACTATGGATTGATTTTATTTTCCTGTTTTGTGTCATTCAGATCTGACTGCAGTAGGATGTCCTCGTCTGGCAGTAAGTGCTGTTGTTGTGGTTGTTTCTCCATTTGAAGGCGTTTAGTTTTTAGTTTTTAATTTAGTGCTTGACTCCTGACAAATGACATACAAGCGCAGGATA
This sequence comes from Gymnapogon annona, assembly GCA_029814585.1. Classification (NCBI taxonomy): domain Eukaryota; kingdom Metazoa; phylum Chordata; class Actinopteri; order Kurtiformes; family Apogonidae; genus Gymnapogon; species Gymnapogon annona. The sequence goes on along the minus strand of JAPTHA010000006.1, from coordinate 11,984,871 downwards.
GTGGGATGTGTATTCCAAGTTACAGGACTTTCTCAAACTTTCTACTATTCACTCCAATGCAATGAATGCAACAATATGCATTCATTGCCCTTAAGCATAATTGTCATACAAACTTTCTGGGTTTTTTGAACCAATTTACCATGCACTGATTATATTTATATTATTTAGACTTAGACTTAGACTTCCTTTATTGTCATTACACAGACACACACAATGAATCTGGTAACGAAA
>JAPTHA010000006.1:11949886-11965120 GCA_029814585.1 Gymnapogon annona | reverse complement strand
TAGATAGATAGATAGATAGATAGATAGATAGATAGATAGATAGATAGATAGATAGATAGATAGATAGATAGATAATCATCATTCAGCAAGAATTTAAATCAAGATGTTCTGCAAAATGAAATGATGATACACTGTATATTAAACTCTACTATTAGAGTTGTGTTTTACTGTGGAGAGGTTGTGTCCCAAACACATCAGGCTATAAATTACACCTCACAGTCATTCTCTATTCGCCCTTGAGTATCTGGGATAGGCTCCAGTGACCCCCGCGACCCTGCAAAAGGATAAAGCAGGTTCATAAAACGAGTGAGTGAGTCAGAGTAATTCTCTAAGAATTACCAGAAAAGAACCTTTAACCCGAGTCTGCAATACATTTGGCAGAATTAAATCCATCTGAACCGGCCTTAAATGCTCCAAACCCTGCAGTCTTTATCCTGTTAAAACTGAGCTGATCCACTCGCCGTTTAAAGCGTCTATTACTGCATTTAGAGGAAAATTGGAGTAATCTCCAAAAACAATCTTCAGAATTTTCTAAAAGAATTTAAGGGAACAATCAAACTCCATGATCTACGTTGCGGCACTGCTCTGAGCCCAGAGCCTCTGTGGTATTTTGGGGGAAATTGCTTAAATGTGGAGTCACTTGACTGGAAGGAGAGCTGACGTAGCATCCCCGAGAAAAACAGGTGTAGCTGAGAAATCTCCATTAAAGGCATTTGTGACTTTAACTCGTGTCCATTGAAGTTGCAGCTCGTCTCGTAAAAGACAAAGCACACAATGGGAAACGTTTAATTGTCTGTAATTGCAGCTCGGAGTCCTCACAGTCCTCAGAGACGCGTGCACCATCAGATGCCCCCCCCTCCCCAGCCTTAATTACAGCTCTCAGCTCTATTGAGGGTCTTGGTTTACAAAGGTGGACCCTCCCAGCTAACTGGCCTCTATGACCCCTCAAAGGGTGAGGTCATGTCTCAGTCATATAACAAAAGGTGTTTTCCCACTGTAGGAACCTTTCATAATTCTTATAACTTTTTTAGTTCTTAGAACCTTTTTTTTTTCATGCATTCCCACAGAATAGGAACTACAAACCACAACCATAGTTCATAGAACCTTTTTAGTTCCTACTCCAAGGCGGGGTCTTTTCATGGTTCTCTCTGGGAATTATATGACGCGGGTGTTTGCTGATTGGTAGACCTTAGGCCACGCCCATTTCCACGTATTGCAGTAGAACGTGTTAAGATGATCGCGACTGTGATCAGGTCGAAGACATATGTCCTACTGCTTTAATACTACAGTATATATCAGTTAATACAACACATCAACAAATGACTTTCATTACTTTCAATAATAAACACTTCATGTGGTCTCTTCTTCTTTCCCGTCGGTACGTCATCTGTAACGTTTCCACGTATCTGTGTGAAACGTCCATGAACAGATGAAGAGAAGACAGTAGAGTATGGACACGTTCAGTCTGTTGTTCATCAGTGATTATGAGATGAGAGGCTAAATCCGCATTCATTCTGTTGTTGACACGGGCAGCACGGAGACAGCGCCGAACACTTTACAGAGATCGTCACTATGTATCATTTGTACTACATCATATTTTATTCATTTGTATTATATTATATATTATTTATTTGTATTATAATATATATAATGGACTTGTATTATATTATATATTATTTACTTGTATTATGTTATATATTATTCTGTGGGGTTCCTCAAATGTAAATTTATATTTTGAAGATAAATAAAGCTCATTTCCATCCCTGTGTGTGTGTGAGAGAGTTGTATTGTGTGTATGCAGATACAGAATAAGATGACGTCACACTGCTGCACTGCTGGTTCAAATGACCTGTGGGAATGCACAACAAAAAAGTTCGCCTGGGGAGAAGAGTTTGTAGTTCGTAAATTTGAGGTGGATAGTTCTTGGAACTACTCTGTGGGAAAGTGTCTAAACTGCTCCGGTCGGTACCTTGTGTGGCTGATCTTTTCCTGCGGCGCCGGCCTATGGTGCTGACCTCGCCGCTGAAGATGGTGTCGATCCTCTGAGCCCACACCCGCTGACTGCCCTCATCTGTGACCCCACAGCGGGGCTCCGCCATCTGCCTCAAGGTGTCGCCGTCAAGTTCACCGGTTACAGGAAGACGGGACAGCCACTGGAACTCCCTGCAGAGATGGGGAAACAGTTGCATGATGGGGAACAGTTGCACCATACACAAGGTGATCAACAGTTGAAGAGCATCGAGTATTTCAGAGTCAAGAGTGAGTCTCAGGAGCAGAGGGCCAGGTTCCTGACAGTCCTGGACGGTTCAGGAGAGGTGAGCGTGGGACTTCATGCTCTGAATGCGCACTGGACCCACAGCGACAAGCCCCCCACCCCCCACACACACACAAATTTATATTCTGCACTGGTTTCCGTGACACCATTTTTAGGTTTAAGATCTTTTTTTTTAGGAGACAAATACCTGTTCCATCACTCACCGAACAGCTGCTTGTATCTCCACTGCATTATGGATGTGATTGTCCTCATGCAGGTAGCCGTACTTCTCCAGAAAAACCTGTAATGGCATCACATTTACACAATATTAACCCATATAGAACCAAACAGACGCCGCAGTCCACAACCACGCACGCAAATGTCTAATCTCTGCTTGATCCAATAGTCATATCAATACATGCAAATAATTGGTGTCAAATTTATTTTATCATCTTTTCCTGGTCATCAGATATGACCCATTTGGATGTTCAGAGGCTCTGTTGTTACCATGGAAACACCACCATCTTCTACAACACTGATTCACCAGTAAAACCCATGGAGTTGAATCAATGACAGTGGATGGAAAAGCTTGGATTACATTCAGTTAATGTATATATTTTTATTGCATAACCCACTTTTGTTTCAGTTTTGTGTTTATAGAATAATCAGCAACTTCAATCTGAGTTTTTATCAACATCGCCAGGATCAGTAGCATTTTAAAAAAAAAGGAAAATACCTGATTTTGACTGAAACAAATCTGTCACATACCATTTTTAAAATGTGATAAATCACTTAGGAAAAGTTATAAGGAAAGAAAAAAATTATTTTGCAACATACACAAAAATAGCACTGGGTGTTCGTGTGATAAATTAGATGAGAAGTTGTTCAGAAAACCTACCTGAAGTTAAGTTAAGGTCAAACATTAAACATGAGTGTTGTTCATAAAAAAAATTATAACTGCATATATATTTTAATTTGTAGGGCTACAAATTTAATTATACGTGTAAAACTTGTTGATTTTATAGACTCCTCTGGAAAGAACACCCCCCCATAAGAAAAAAAGACCCTGTAAAAGTTGCAAATCTAAATTTCCATTTGTACTGGACCACCCACCCGTGTGTGAATGAAACCCCTGAGGTGTCCCTGAAAACACACTGCTATCATTTAGTAAGAACTCTATGTATAGTTCCTGTAGTTCTAATGTAACCTATACAATTATATATACAGTATGTAAAAAAAAATGAACCAGCAGGATACATGACAACAGTTGATCTAATAATCCCCCAGTGTTCGGAGGGAGGAGGTTTCGTGTTCAGACAACAGCAGACGCAGCTTTGATTACAGATGTGGTGAAGGTGGGATGGAAATTAAACTAGAGATGACAGATGTTTTTGAGCGGAGAGGAATGCACCAAAACAAAAATACCCCTTTGTCCCCTTAGATATAGAAAAATACCAGAGGGTGATGTTTTTATATATGAGAGTGAAGCTGGAGGAACATAAAGGATCCTCCTACAGCTTTGATCTAAAAACCTGAGGACGGTAAAAGAAACACACAAACCCAGTTCAAACCACAAAGACGCAATTAAAGTAGAACAATGAAAACACCCTGACAGCACAGACGCTCATATATCTCTTCAAATAGGCTTGGTCTCCTTTTTTTTTTTTGTCTCTCCATAAACGAGGCTCTAGGCCTAAATACAGGACGTCACTATAGTCTGTTACTGAAATACTGTACTGACAAACAGATTTGACTGGATTATTGTTTCGTGCACCCATTTATGTTTCCACCACAGCAGCAAATCCTGCACTTTCACTCCAACGATGACAAGTTTCTTTCATGTTTAATCCGATATTTTAAAGTAGCAGTAGAAGGCAAAATACACATGCACACAAGCAGGAAAACAAATCCAATACTGTACACACACACACACACATACAATATATACATGCACAAATATGGGCGTATGTGTGTATGTACAGTATATGTATGTGTGCATGCATATATGCGTATCTATCAATTGAAATACATACATATAAACATACATAACTTGTTTTTAAATGTGCTATATAAATAAAGTTGACTTGACATGTTACATTACTGACAGGGATCATTTTACTTCTCAATGAATACTTTTTTTCATACATATATATATTGCTTCCATCTCTCTACTTGGATGGAGAACTGTTTCTTCTAATATTTTCATTTTCCTCTTCTTAATTACGTAAAGTGTGCCATAACCAACAACTGTCAAACTGGACTATGAAGTGTCAACCACTACATCAAAACGATCAGAACCTGAGATGCTGCACAACGCAGTACATACAGTGTGTAGAGCATTGACTTCATATCAGGACAAATGTGACAGTCGGAAAGAAGTTGATTTACCCACATAGTAGATAACAAAGGCTTTAAAAGCACCACCAATCAAATTTATGCTCCAATATAAATGTATGGATATTTTGCAGTTAAATCGATGCTGTGACTAAAGACCTAATCCATACTGATCTAAAAGGCCTTGAACCAATCAATAATACACGTAATTCACATAAAATGTCAATTCTCAGTTTGTCATGGTCATGTGTGGATTTAACAGGAAATATCGATTCACCAATAAAACCAACTCCATGTTAAATTGGAGATGGTCGATAATCAGCTATTTTGCTTAAAAAAAAATTATCCGATTTGTCATAAGGCTGGACTTGACTTTTACGAACATCTACATAATTTCGTTGTACTTGTTGCAATGACAATTAAGACATTCTATTCTGTAATCGGTTAATCAAATGAAATAAACTACTCCCCGATAAACGCAAACCAGCGACCACTTCGGAAACGTCAATACATTTCCGCTTCGGAAAAATGCAGAATAAAATCCTATGGAAGTCGGTGTGTGTGACCTCTGGGTCCAGCGGGGCTCCTCCGGCGGTGATCAGGGCGCTCACAGCCAGGATCCAAGCCCCCCTCGCGGCCCAGGCACACGGGTCCGGGGGTCGACGTCTCATCGCGGTACAGTCTCTGTGATCACCCCGGTCCCGCCGCCGCGCATTTGTCCGGAGCTTTATGTGTTCATGGCTGGTTCTCCTGTGTGTGGACACCGAGCGCCTGCTGCTCGCCGAACATCTCCATCCCTGCCCGGACCCACGAGCACATTTAACCGGGAGGAGTGTTGGAGGAGGCGGACCAGCACCGCCCCTCCGCGGGCCCGAGGCGGAATACCAGCCAAGCATGTCAACCTCCCCTGGTGTCCTCCCCAACACCACACACACACAGACACCCACACACTCAAGCCTGTCTGAGTCTGACTGAACACACCTGATGTAAATAATGCACAAAACCAGTGAGACCAGAGGAAAAGATCACAGTTTTTAATATCATTCTGGAAAAAGAGCCAAGTAAAACACCTTTATTCCTTTCATACAAAACAATGGTAAGAAGCCTACCACACAAAACATCTGCACCTAGAATCTGAGAAATTAAAAGATGTACAAAGAAGAAAAAAAAATTAAACAAAAACATGCCAACATTTCCCATCAGCCCCGCCAACCCTTCACAGTAGCTCCACACACTCCTCCCTCTCAGCTACAGGTAACGTTGGGATGCAGTGCCTATGAAAAAGGTACAAATCAGAAGTGTCCGATCCATTCCTTTCCCCGGGGGGTTGGCAGCTGATCCGACCTCAACCCTCCCTCCCTCCGCGGCAGACTGCAGGGCTGGAATGGTGTCCGTCTGCTCAACACTTAATAAGGCCGGTCTCTTCTGTCGTCTCTGCGTTCACCTCTGAAGGGAGAAGAGAAAGACCTCAGTTACTGACCACACTCCTGTCATTAAACACACTCTTCACGGAGGCGGGGGCCAAGGGGGTGAAGGATGGGGTGATTTGATTCTTCTAAACCCATCCTTGTCACTTGGGACCCTGTAAATGGCTGACATAAATTGCGTTCAGTCAAGTGTCCTTCCTCTAACGACACCCCGTTATTAATGTGGCTCCTCACCTTCAGTAAGTACAAATAAATCAGTGTGTGCAAACACACACGACAAGGTGGCGCTAAAGTCAAGTGAAGGGTGTAGCGTCAATATTCACACACATTTCTGATGTGGTTTCCCTCGTCTATGGCTATAGACAAAAGGGCTCTTGATGGGGTTGACCATCAAGTTGGTTGTTTTTAATCAGATTTTGATGAATGAAAGGCTAAAAATAGCTATGAGGGGAAACTACACTCCAGGGTATCTGCAGGTTTAAGAAAGCTAAATTTAAGACTTTAAGACCCTTTTTGAGGACACTTTAACAAATTTAAGAACTTTCATCTAGAGACAGAAAAAAGTCTGACCACACTGCAAATAGTTTTGTCCATATGTTTAATGGAACTGAAAGTCCTGAACAATAAAGCTCAAGATCACAACTCTGTAGCTGAACATTGACAACTTGTTCTGCAACTCCGTTGTGGTAAAATGCAGAGCAGTCATTATACATTTGCTTTATAAAGATTTCACTGTACAATGTAAGAAATATTGCAAATTTGTTTATTGCCTGTCAGATTTAAGGATTATTTGTCTTTAAGGACAATTAAGACCTTAATTTTGGACAGACATTTAAGACAGCCAGTAATCAAACAAGTCTGACCTAAACCATTATTCACAATGTGTAGCATTAAGGGTAACAATTTCATTGAAATACCAACAGTGTGATCATCATAATAGTGACATCAGACAGATTTCTGCTTATTTTAAATTTACTGTCTGCATGGATAGAGAGGCTGTGGGATGCAGAATGTGGAACACCATTTAGCTCATCAAGTGTTCAAACTGACCTTCCACCCATTTTGTAACCACCACCTCCTCCTCCGTAGCCACCACGGTCACCCCCACGGAAACCTCCGCGACCTCTGAAGCCGCCACCCCTGTCACCACCGAAACCACCTCTGCCTCCACGATCTGAAAACACAACACTGGCCATTAACCTCAGGGGCGGAGCTCAAGGAGGTCAAAGTGAGAAACTAAGTGAAGCAGAGGCACAGACCTCCTCCTCCAAATCCACTGTCTCCTGGTTTGGGCGCACCACACTTGTTACACTCTTGCCGTCGTGCAAAATTCATGTTACCGCAAGAACTGTGGACAAAACAGGACAACGCTTTAATGTAATCAAAGTGCTCATCAGTGTTGCTACATCTTTCTCCGTTGATGTGCAGTGTTGTGCGGACCTGTTGGGACAAGGCCAGTCCCCACCCTTGATGTCAAAGTTGGGGCCTCCTCCCCCTCCTCCTCCACCTCCACGACCTCTGAAACCTGATCAAAGCGTCGCATTAGTGACATGAGCGTGGCACACAGTGGACAACCAGGCTATTGTGCATATGTGACACTAGCTTCCATGAAGCTGTCGGGGCACCCACCTCCTCTTCCACCTCTCCCGCCCCCTCGCTGAGTGAACTCAGCTCTTCGAGTAGCAAATGACACTTTGATGGGTTTGCCATTGAATTCCTTGCCTGGAAGATAAAAGGTCAAAAGATCAGGTTGAGTGTCAATGCCGTGACCACACATCAGGATGTCAAAAGCCAACTGAGCTTACCATCGAACCAATCAATGGCAGCTTTGGCAGAAGGAGGGTCATCAAATGACACTGTGGCTTCTCCTTTGGGACGACCGGTAGCCTTATCTGAGTAGATGTTGATCATTGGTTGGCCAGTCTTCTTGTTCACCTGCAAACAAAAGCGGATTTCCTCGTCATGCACTGTCTGTGCAGCTGTGATGGTGTTTGTTTTGTGATTGTATGGATGGCGGGGGGCTCGGTTGCATGTGCTAGCAGTTGTAGTGGTGCGTTCACTGCCAGTACTTTTATTTGATCTACTAACAGTTGTGTACATTTTTCCAGTTGAGGGTTATTTATATTAACATCAGCTGTTCATCTTTCTAATAGTTCTAGTTCAGTTTGCTGTACATCCATGCATTTGCCCTTTTTAACCCTTCTGCTATACTCTCCCTCGTTAACCCATACTCCTCTTTGCAGACGTCCATCCTCCAGGAGTCAGGGTGTGCTCCAGGTTTCTGTCTGTCAAAAGAAGTTTTTCCTCACCACTGCCTAAGCGTTTGCTCCTGGAGGATTGTTTTGTAAAACTAACTTGAGTGCGTTTTATTTCAGCTCTATATATATGTTAAATGCCTTGAAAAAAAACTTGTGATTTGGCGCTATACAAATAAACTTGATTCATCTCCAGCCTCTAGATAAAGTCTACAGAGAGACGTCTGGTTCAGTTTCATACCTTGATGATACCAATTTGTTTGAAGAAGTCACCAACTTCCTGAACTGTAGCCTCTTCTCCCAGTCCCTGGACAAATATGGTGTTGTTGTCAGAGTTGTCCTGCTCCCCAGCTGTGGAGAAGACAACAGTGATAAGTACTGAGTTCAGATGCCCTAACAGAGGGTAAAGTAGGTCTAATCAGTGTATGAATAACTTTATTAATAGTAGGACTGTACAGGATGAGTACTTTTGGCTTTTCCCCTTCCAGGGTCACAATAGTGAATCCAATTCACATATTTGATTTGGCAGGAGTTTTTATGCCAGATGCCCTTCCTGATACAACCCTTGTATTTATCCGGGTTATGGTATATTCTATAATTGTGAGACTGTACAGGACATTCAACTAATCAATCCTTATGTTTGCCGTTTTCCCTCCTCTCCTCTGGAAAAAGATACCACTTCCTCAGATCCAGAACCACAAGACTGAGCAACAGCTTCTTCCACCAGGCTGTTAAAGCCATCATCCCCTCAACCCTACACAGAGACTGCCATTGGCACACCCTAACCCCAGCATATACACACACACACGTGCAATCACCCCCCCAGCACCTTTCTTGCACCTTTTTGTAGTGCACCTTTTGCACTACAATGTATTTCACTGTAATATCATACAATTCTTGCAATTTTTTTTAAATATATTGTCTTGTTTTATACCTATTGTCAGGGGGAGCTGCCAAACTGACTTTCACAGTAAATGTTGTTGACAATGTTTACAGTGACAACACTGGATTCTGATGTTTAAGGTACTGAATGGATTGTCTGAAGCCAGACTTATATTGGGTTATGGCCATTTCTATCCGAAAAGCTGTAAAATAAGAGCAGATGAAATGTGCCACTACAGATACATTAATGAAGTGATGGCACCTTACAGATAGTTTACAAACTGTTTCCAATAATTAAAGTGGAAATCCTGCCTTTGAAGGAAAATTAATTCCATGAAGTTTAATGTTCATTTCCACATCTTTAACTTGTTCTGCTTTAAATATTTGTTAGAAAGTCACTTTCTAAAGAATCACGAGAGAAGATGCGTTTTACCTGGTTCATCCCTTGAGCCGTAGTCTCGAGAGCCTGTGAAAACAGAGGAGGAGACGGAGGAGAACATTTGAGTAGGACACCTTTAACCCTCTACAGTGTTTCATACAGACATTTCAGTAACTTCATCCTACCAATGCATAATGGTACAAAGAAAATTAAAGTCCATGTTTACGGCTTTCTGATGGGTGTTTTCATACCGTTGCACCACATACCAACACCTTGCAACAACAGAATTGTTCTGTTTTTGGGGCTTACACCAGAAATGAAAACCACCAGAATGCCTCCAAGTTTTAGAAAGTTTTCCTTCTTCGTCCTGGGAACACCTCTGTATTTTACCTTTTACATTCAACCCTTGTCGTCATGCAACAATACCATTATTTTACATCTCAGGCTCCATGTTCTTTACCATATCTGAGGTCATTTATGAGAAATCCTGCTATGAACAATACGTGGAGTCCCCCTTGGTATCTGGAAATGGTGGCAATCTCATCTTTTAATCCCCCTCTTTTCAGCTAACTCAATCTCTTTTCTCCCCCACTGACACAGTTCTGATGCTCGTCACTTACCACCGTAATTTTTGTAGCCACCACGGTCACCACCTCTGCAGAGGAAAAATTGGAGATATGATGGCTTTTCCTTTGTCCCAACTGAGAGCACAAAGCTCCCCTACATCCCATCAGTATGCACTCCTGCCAGGGTGTGCAACTATGGTGGAAATGTCTCACACGAGGAATGTGTTAGTCTTTGACACTTGAGTTCAGTGGACAGACGACTAGGCAGCTCTGACTGAACAATCAGGCAGACAAGTGGAGACAGTTATCACATGTCACTGAGTGACAATTTTACAAACTTTACCCAAATTTAGTACCATTTTTGACATGGCCAGATTGAATACCAGGAGCTGGAAAACCAGCCAAATTTCATCTAATGCAAAAAGCCAAATTGTTTTTAAGGGTGTGACAACTGTAAGTAATCTTCCAAGTGCACTTATGAGATCCTTTAACTGAGGTCCAAGTTTAAGTTCAATCACTCTGAACACCTGTAGTATAGAATGTAGATCCATGTTAACACATCACACATGTTCGCCATTGTCAAATATACAACACTTGAATGAAACCTGTCGAATGTGAAGCAGCTGAAGATGTAGCTCCAAGTCTAAGGGCAATCTTCTGAGCGGCCCGTCATTTACACTTAAAACTTCCTGCAGCCCTCAGAGCAGAGTCCTTTTTTTGTTGTAAATCTGCCTTCAGTAATTGAAGATGTAGAGCTGGTAGAGATTTGTGTGGTAAAATTCTTTACAACATGCCTAAAATTGTTTGGGCCAGACTGTGCGGAAAAGACTTTAGCAAGTAAAACACAAAAATTTAGAGCCAGACATTTTAAAAATCATACCATAAGGCTTTTATAATGTAATGTAGACCTAATAGACCAAGATGTTAAAATGATCTGCATATAAACAGGGGAAAGTAGGTCCTTTAACCATACTGCAATAGTGTTCCTTTCGCATTTCCCACAAAAAACACGTACAGAATTAAAAAAAAAAGTCAGAATCCATCTTTGTGGAAAAAATACTTCATGTGTTGGGAAAGCACTTATGCATTCTTTAACCACAACATTGGTCCCTTCACAGGTTTATGTAGAGCCCTCTGAATGACCCAGTACCTTTCTTTTATACCTTATACTATTTCAGAAGTTACACACAAGTACGTGGCAAACAAGGTCCTTAGTTCCTTAAAAAAAAAAAAAAAGGTGACCACCTTTATGTTGAAGAATGGACTGAACATATCCCAATGTTTGGGATAATTTGATCCACAACCATGCCTCTTGAACACAAGCAGCGCCTCTGACAGTTGAACAAGTCATCTTGTAAATCCACTTTGAAAAAACCAAAATACTAACGACTGTGTACCGGTCACCTGATTTCTAACACGACTGTACACCAGCATAGCATCACTTGTTCGCGTTTTCCTTTTTTATAAATATCTGGAGCAAAAGAGAGGGGCGTGAATAACAACTGCATGACAATTAAATGATGGGGAGGGGGATTAGGGATCTAGAGCACAAAGCAGATGAACAATGAAAGTCATCTATGTGATAGTTTCCATTTAATGAGGGATGGTGAACTGAGGGACATCTCATATTCTGCAGTGTATGAAAATACCTTAGGGGCAGTGGCACTCTGCAACTTACCCCATACCAGGAGGTCCGCCTCTTCCACCACGATCGTAGCCACTGCGGTCATAACTACCACGGTCATAGCCTCCACGGTCATATCCACCACGGCCTCTGCCCCCTCTGTAACCCCCTCCTCCTTCTGAGCGGTCACTGTCACGGCCATACCTCCCACCACTGTCACCTATTGCAAAAAGGAGTAGAAAAAAAATGAGAAATCGCATTAACAGCCATTTGCCTTAGAGAGAGGTCTCAGGCAATGACTCCACTAATCCAGGTTGTTTTGAAAATAAGTTGTAAGATTAAGATTTGTGATTCCTCCCGGGAACATTCTACATCCACCTCTGAACCACTCATATACATGGCATTCAGAGCAGTGGTCCTATACTATAATATTTTTAGACAATTTGATATACCAATGAACAGCAACTTAATAATGTTACTTTTACATTAGTGTTATCTTTGTAAAATGTTGTGAATGTTTGCTTTGTGTCTACTTCCAGACACAAATCAAATGATGTGCTTGTTCCATCCTAAATGTAAACTTGTATGTTTTCTGTAAAGGCAGCAACTGTCAATTTTACGTGTGTACAGTTTGCATCTCTGTTCATCCTCATGAGATCATGAGATCGGGGCTGTCGTATTTTTTTTTGTATTACAATTTCCATGTTTTGTCTAGTGATCAAGTATACTCAGAAAAAGAAAACAGTAGTGCCAACTCATCTGGAATACTACAATACTAAAAACATCTACAGCATTTCATAGCATTTGCCAGCTATGACAGAAAACGATATGAAGATAGTTGGATATGCACTCATTCTTACCATCATTCCACCGTCCTCCATAGCCTCCACTTCCACCTCCTTGGCTGCCGTAGCTGCCACCACCGCTGCTGCTGCCACCACTCTGCCCCCCATAGGATGCCTGCTGTCCATAACTGTCACTTGCCTGTCCACCATATGAACTTTGCTGCCCATAGGATGATGACTTATCACCATACCTTGAAATAGGAAAATAATGATAGTTTTCCTCTGCATCTGTACCTTTTGAATGCTGGGCAAACTTTGCATTTTAAGTTGTGCATATGCCAAATTCTGCTTTAACAAAATTACTGCATTACAGACAATTCAAAGAGTTCTAAAAATGCACAAGACTCTGGTTAAAGGATGATAAAAAGAAGCAAATAATGTGAATGGAAATGATCAGTTAACTGAAGTGATCTTACCCAGCTGCATCCTGCCCGTATCCCTCATAGCTCTGCTGCTGACCATAGCCTACCTGGGACTGGCCATAACTGTCAGCTACAGAGAAATTAAAGTATTAAGATTATCATTATGGACACCGCTTTAACATCTGGATAAAGCAGAATAAGAAATGAACTGTACAGTTGTACTCAAACCCCCTAGATGAATAATTAGATTAAGACATTTATTTATTTTACAAAAATTAAAAAATTGCACAAAAATTGTGCAATGGGCCCAATGACACATAAATACAAAACTAAATGTTGTGAAAACATTCTAGCACGAGTACCTTGCTGTCCATAGCCAGGGTAGCCCTGCCCTCCATAAGAGCTGCTGCCATTCCCTTGTCCATACCCCTGTAAAACGCAACTGAAAGTTAGGCTGAATATATTGTACAACTGGAAGATAAATAGATACTGTGTAACTCTTATACGTATGTATACAAGACAATAATATTACCTGGCCACTCTGTTGCCCCCCATATGATCCATAGCTGTTGATAGAGAGGGCGAAAATTTAGCCTCAGTGCACACAAAGACGTCAAGGTTAAAATACAAATCATAGCCTCAGGTTTAGATCACGTGATTTGTGCAATTCATACGAGCTTACCTTTGTGAGCCACCGTAGCCTGAATCTGTAAGAGAAACGCAGCTATGTTACACTCAAATGAGACAACAACAGGATTATGCCATTACAAATAATTTAACAGGAATGTATTTGTAAATATGAGCCCGTGCTGGACATTAGCTAAACCAGGGCAACAACAAGAACCGGCCCCACGACCATGCCAATCTGCTGAAAATGGCGGTCAATTTACTCTAGGCTAAAACTTGGAACTAACCGCATGAATGAATTAGATCTGCCACAGCCGGCAATCACACCAAATTGTATCAGTACGAGTCTCTCCTACGTGTATAATCAATCCCTTTCAAAGACAGAGGCGTTCGTCTTTTATTGAGGACGGTATTGACATCAGTATAAACAAAGACGCAGTCAGGGTCGCTAGCATGCAGCTAAGTTAGCTAACAGGAAAGGTACACCTCACTCTTAATTACACACAGCTATATTTATTTTAATACTGCAATGGTGTAGTACTAATGCTTCGATGAGGAAGTAGCCGAACCTCCTGCCAAATAACAAATTCAGAAGTGCCATACTAGGTGCTTGGGTGCTAATGAAAGATGACCCGTTTTCCAGGAAATAGACAGGACCACTCTTCTGGCCTCGCGGTTAGGAGCCACGTTAGCTTAATGCTACCGACCCAGTTTCCGTTATCCGCACAAGAAAAACGGCGAATCACTCGCAGACTTACCAGTGGCCATTCCGTACAATATCGTAAGGCGTTTAAAAACAAACGAAGCCTGGTTGTTTTTGATTAGCAGATAAGACCCGACACTAACATTTATACTACGCCGCAAGAATGGACAGATTTCAGTAGACAACGAACTGCACACTGCGGTAACTCCACTTCCCTTGAACCACTTCTTCTTCCGGCAGGCCCTTTGTATGTACCGCTCACTGTCACCACCCAGCGGTCCGCGGGAGAACAACTCCTGCAAAACGAAACAAAATCAATGTTTCTGCACATGACCTTCTGTCACCATGTCAACGCGGCCACATTGTTTATTTGATGCTAGGTTACCCACTTCGATTCTATGATCCTGGGCATAGTAACGTAATTGGCCATTGGGAGGCTATTGAGTTCCAAAATTACTAATATCTCCCAAAATATTGGTCCTAACAACTTGCCATTTTCACCCAACAAATATATATAACAAAAATGGTGAATATATATATATATATATATAGAATAACACATGTATGTTATATATATATATATATATATATAGATAGAACTATATAACTGTATATTACTATATAACAATAAGGGTATAACTATATATCTGTATAACTATAGAACTATATATTACTGTATATCTGACGATGTCTCTTTATTCATCTTTACTGTTGAACTCAATCTGTTCTTTTCTTTTCTTATTTCTATTTATATATTTATATTATTAAGATTTATTCTTATTTTTCATTATATTTGCAGTATCTCTCTGTTCTTGTCTTATATGTGCTGCTGTAACCACGAGCTCTAATAAATTTGATACTATACATATTATGAATAACAAACCCATATATTAAGTTACTGGCTAATTAATGATTATTAACAATACAGGTAATGTGTGTGGACGATGGTGACGATGGTAGTAGTGGCAATGACAAT
>JAPTHA010000006.1:11933673-11948283 GCA_029814585.1 Gymnapogon annona | reverse complement strand
TGACATTTCATTACCAGATTCATTGTGTGTGTGTCTGTGTAATGACAATAAAGGAAGTCTAAGTCTAAGTCTAAGTTTTACATAAGGAAACAATCCTGACAATTGTCATCCTACTGTTTTGTGGGTTTGAGTTAGGAATGGCAACCAGTACACAATCAAATCTGATTTTGAAGAAAAGACAAGATGTCATATGTCTGCTTGTTCAGTAATCTAAAAGCGATGAATTTTTTTCAACGCTTTAAATAATCACTAGAGGTCGCTAGTGTTCTGTACTCAGTGAATCAGAAGTGGGTCATGTGCAGCTTTGACCCGTCACTTTCAATTGTCGTTAAATCCGAGGTGATGCTGTTATTGTCATGGCAACAGAGAGAGGAAGAAAACGTTTCGTATTGTTAGTTTTCGTCTTTCATTCCCATTTGAAGGACCAGTAAGGACGTGTAATGGAGACAAAATTAAACTGACACTAGTGCACTCATCCGTTATAAAAGTTTTCAGGAAACTTTTTTGTTTGTTCAGTTAAATCAGCTTCAGTCCAGTAATTCTAAATATAGTTGTAGTAAATTAAAACAAAAAAGAAAGAAAAAGGTAAACATAATTTCAGAAGTGTGTCAAAATACTTCAATTAAAATAACTTGGACTGAGAAAATTACACTAGCACCCAAAACGTCCGAGAACTCTTTCTAGTTATTAACAAAGGACACGTGATGTGGTAAATTATTCCAATTTATTAATTAATAAATGCATGCCATAATTACATCAAACAAATGGAATGAGAAAGTGACGCTTGGTAAAGTGTCTCAGATGAGCTTGATATTCTACCATGGTTTCTTCATTGATTTAAAAGAAGACGTTAGTGAAGCATCTGAGTTTTAATGCTCATCCAATACATAAGGCAGTGTTAAAAAGGCACAGGCTGTACTTCGACTGGTTACCTGATATGACAAGTACTGAACTGCTCAGTCATTTTAGTCATATAAATGTAGTGGATTGAGAACTAACTGAAAACCACTAGGAGACAAAAATATTTGCTATGTTTGGTCATAATCCCATTCTTATTGCATATTTGACAGGACAGATTAAGGAAAAAAAAACGAACAATTCCAAAACAAAGGTGGTCTCAAATGCCAGAGTTACTTCATTTGACAGTAAAGCATAAAAAGGAAACAACTGTTATTTGACAGGACAGACCTGAAATCTAGATTAAAACACAAAAAAATAATAACATTAAAATAAAAACACCTGCAAATACACTTGATTGCGTTTAAAACCAGGCAGGATAAAATACAATCGTTGTGAAAAATGCTTTCCCCCTTTGCATCACTTTCTGTGCCTTTCAAAAGTTTACTGCGACCAATCAGAGTGAGCAGTAACTCATGCAGAAAAGGCAAAAAAAACCCTTTGCTAAAATACAAAGGTCAACATGTTTTGTACCTATGATGCCAGTTTGTTACAACAGACATTTTTTTTCCTCAGAGGTTTTCTTTGACATTTAATCCATGATGTATTAAAACCACTACAAGATCAACTCGGAGAGACACTTGTACAAACGTGAGAAACCATTTAGGTCGAAAGCTTTCCCAACTCTCCAACTCCATAATTGTAATTGGACATGAAGAGACCTAAATATTCATCTGTGGAATTTTTGTAATTTTTATTTGACATAAGCGTCCACAATCGAGTAATTTAAAGCCAGGAGGTTCCTAAAACTAGTCCACTCGCATTTAAAGTTGTGGTCAAACGCTGAGCAGCACGTGTTTAAATCTTTTAGGCCAAAGTGTCTTTACTGACGGTGGGACGACGACTCAGGAGGAAACACCAGACAAGCACTGGTGGCCCATAAACGTTATGTAATATACAGAAAAAATAATGATTTAAAGTGATGAATGGGATTTTTTTGATTAAATCTGACGAGGTAGGGTTTGATAGAAACCAAGGTCTCATAATCCTCTGCTAGCTATTGTGCTGATGAACCGGGGTGAGTATGAACCAGAGTTAAACATTTTTTACGCTCAGTCCAAATAATTGACTCGTGACAAAAAGAAAACAAAAAGATGGGAAGCATCCACTTGAGAAAGAGGCTGGGCTCGAGGCGTTTTAACTCCACACATCTTGTGAGTAGCGTCCCTTGGTCATCAGTTTCTTGATGTAATCTGTGGCCTGGGTGCGCGTCATGGCTCCCAGTTCTTCTGTGATCTCGTGGAAGGCCGTCTGCACATCCTTGGCCATGTTCCTTGCATCCCTAAAGCAGAAGAGAAAATACACAATTCTGTTTCTGAAGAAAGAGCTGCACATTAAAAGGGATATTAGTTAAATATAAAAATTTTATTAACTCTGTGAACAACTTGATGGGAATATTACATTCCTTGGAATGGGTGGAACTAACAGAATATTTTCAGTGCATGTAAATCCAAGATGGCGCCATCCTAGCGGCCACCTACAAGAGCAGCTCCGTAACTTTTTTCCAACTTTTAACTTTTTCTGCCCAACTCTTGTGGTCGTGTTAATTGGACTCCTGTACAACATGGACATGTGTCATTTTTGAAGTTTTTGTGAGATAGTGGCAGTTTTTTTGCTATGTTCATGAATCCCGGACCTCAATCCAACGTGGGATCATGAGCCAGTGTGTGTCTACAGCTGAGATGACCAACAGCGGAGGGACCCGCGTGTCTGTCTACGCCATCAGGCAGCAGATGCAGTGCTGGCATCG
This sequence comes from Gymnapogon annona, assembly GCA_029814585.1. NCBI lineage: Eukaryota > Metazoa > Chordata > Actinopteri > Kurtiformes > Apogonidae > Gymnapogon > Gymnapogon annona. The sequence goes on along the minus strand of JAPTHA010000006.1, from coordinate 11,945,576 downwards.
TGTAGCGGGAGGTGGATAAATGTGACGATACAACCGGCGTACAACATCGGTTCGTGTGTGTTAACAGTTGAGCTACTCAACCGCTCTACCATCAACCGTCTCTACCATCGTGATGGAGGCTAACAGCTATAGAACTGCAGCAGGTGTGCTAGCTGTACTAGCTGTGCGACTACTGACTCATATACTCTTTCGTGAGTGCTTAGTGGTTAGAAGCTGTGGTTAGTTAGTGGTTAGAAGCTGTGAGTGCTATGTGGTTGGTTAGTGCTTAGAAGCTGTGAGTGCTATGCTAATGGTGGCTGCGGACTTTCACTACCGTTTCTCTCCGAAGGACGCATTAACGGCCCCTCGTTATCGTTATCATCTCTGGGTCTTCAATCATGTCTATGTGGTCCATGTTATGCAAGAATTCAATTAGTTGTGTATCTGTTCTGTTTTTCCTACTCTTAGTATTATGCTGCCTTGTGTGAAATTTCCTCTCGTGGGACTAATAAAGGTATATTCAATTCAAATGTAGTCAGCTGGTGTTGAACAAAATCAACTAAAGAAAATGCAAATGTTTCCCTCCACTATTGTTATAATCCTACAACTACAACTAATAATAATAATGGGCTGGTTAGTTAATAATGAGCTGGCTCATCATGGCAGTTAGATGTAGGATTTCACACAATAACGTATTGCCTCGTGAGCGAAGACGTATTTGGGGAAAAACCTGAAGCAGGCCGACACTGTTTACTCTCAAACCTGAAAAGCCTTGTTAAAGCCTTTCTCTAACATTTATGCCTGCAGCTGTTCATACATGGTGCTGCTTCATTAACACCACATGCAACATTTTCTGTTTGCACTTATTTGCATTTACCGGAGTCTAAAGGCCAGCACTTCCACCCTCTCAGATGTGAGAGTTCGCAATTTCAAGGTATTAGTAGTTGGTTTTTTTTTTTGGCATTTCCACACAGGTTCTCTCATGAACCTCCAAAATTGCTCTAAAATTCCAAGAATGGAGCAAAAAAAACCCCACTTAGCCAGCAGGAGGTGCCACCACACTAAAGAAAATGTCCACTGTAAATAAACATAAAAACATATAATGTTATCCACAAAACCTGTTACTAAACAGTGTCATTTTATCCTAAATAAATTCTAACTAGTACATTTAATTAGTTTTACAAAATCCCTCTCAAACTGTAAAATCTCCACAAATCCTAATGAATTACTTCAACATTTACCCGCAAATGTAGATATGAGCGTTGTCCGTGTGAATCAGCTTCCAGAGGTCTTCCTTCTTTTTCTTCAGGAGATGCTGAACGTAAACCTTTGTTTTAGAGACAGAGATGAGAAGACATTGTAGCAGGTTCAGTGACTTTAGATGTCAAATCATAGATATCAAATCTTTAGATATCAAATCTATAAACACCTACCTTATGCTCCTGGTCTCTGGAGAAAGCAACATTGAGCTGTGTTAGGACTCCATTCTTCTCCGATTCCTCCAGTTCCTCCTGGTACAGATAATCTTCATTCTTATGTCTGCATCCATAATACAATACTGTCTCTCCAACCTCCTTTCCTGTACAGGAACCACAAAAAAATATTTTGAGACTTACATATTATGAAACATTCGAACATTTATTCAAAACAAAAATCTAGCTGTGGGAAATGCACAAATCACAAATGAAAGAGTCTATATTTGTCAGTATGTAGACACGCGTAGACATGCTCCACACACTGAAACTAACCTTCTGCTTTTAACCCATCACTAGAACATGCAGGAACACACACACACATGCTGTGGGCTACGAGCAGTGGGATTGCCATATCAAGCACGCAGTAAATAAACTTCCTTTCTCAAGGGCACATCAGCTATCGACTTTTCTAGGCCCTGGCTGCACATAGAAATCAATCATTATTTTATCAGATGTGGCGGTTTATTGAAGGCAGTTTAACTCCTCTGTCTTACTGACAGCGACTGTGAGGTCAATGTGACGTGACTGTCGCTATATGCAAATTAAACTAGTTTCAACAACATTTACACTGCACCACAGGGCAAGAGAAACAAACATGTTGGGAGGCCTTTCCTTAATCTTCTGTTCTGCCTTTGTGGATGTTGTAAAAAGGTCAGTTAAACACATCAGAGGCTGCATTCAGCGTCTATATTCACCTTGCTCTTTGAGCCAGCCCCTCTCCTGGATGAAGCCCATGAAGGGAGCAATTCCTGTGCCAGGGCCGATCATGATCACTGGGTTTGTAGCTTTGAAGGGCAGACGGAACTGAGACTTGCGGATGTACATGGGAACGGTGGACTTGTGGCCATTATCAGTCACTAGCTTGTTCTTCAGCCAGTTGGTCGCCACTCCTTTGTTGATGCGGCCCGTCTTGGACTCGTATTCCACGACCACTGCGCAGATGTGGATGCTGTTGGGGTGAACCTATTGACCGCAGCAGAGAAACAGACTCTCAATACTGAAATACTAGTGAAAAGACAGAGCATATTTTACTTTGTCCTTCTGCATTATTTCAAAATGCCTTGAAAGCTCACCTTAGAGGAGGAAGCGATGGAGTAGTAGCGAGCCTGGAGGCGAGGCAGCAGCTCACACAGGTGGTCAATTGGAGGCCTCAGAGACGGCATGTCCTCCAGGATGGCTAAGATGTTTCTACTACCGTCCAAGACCCAACTCTGGTAAAGAGCCTGTAAATATGACGCAAAACAACGACAGTTATATAAAGAACTGTGGAAAATAAACAAGAGTCTCATTTAACCACACCATCACAGACCTTGCCCTCAGGGGAGGAGGACGCCATCTTGCGCATGTTCTCCTGGTCCTTTGAGTCGGAGGCGTACTGAGCCAGCTCATAGAGGACGTTGGTGCGAGGGGGGTGTGTGATGTCCAAATAGTGCATCAGGGCAGTGCGGTAAGTGGTGGGGCAGGGGAAGGGGTGTTTCTTGTTGGACTCCTCTGGAAATTAATTAAAAAAGAAAATATATCATGTTTAGCAAACCTTTAAAAGCTCAGTATAGAATTCCTACCAGTAGCTGTGTCTCATTCAAAAGCACAAAAATAAAATGTAGCTGCATCAAGAAAATAATGTGTGGGTTATGAGAATTGTCACCCCCTACCTATTTTAGCCAACGAAAATGTTGTAACTGAATGTGACGTGAATCAAAAATAGCATTTACATGAGACAGTATATTAAATATACTACAATTAAATTAATTTTCTAGATTAAATTCATAACTTGAGTGATTTCTGAATGAACACAAGGACTTCTTAAGAGGACCTGTAGAAGCCCTGAGGCTGACACATAAAATGACTTGCAATGATTAACTGATTATGTGACGTCAACTTACTGTGTTTAAGGTCACAATATATTTTGTTTTTTTAGTTGCACCATTATGAATCAATCAGTTGTATGACTACTACAGGTTCTTTAACCTTTAACCTCTTTGACAAATGTAATTCATAGCATAAGTCAACACATTATTACAGCAGTAACAGCATAGCAGTAATATAACATCACTGGCAGCTGATAGTGCAAGTGCTGATATCAAGGGAGGGTTCTTTGACACGTTAGTCAAATCAAGGTGCTTGGTCCTGTCAGTGTCATACCATCAAGGTTATTCAGCGAGATAACCACATCAAGGTCCACTCCAAGGATCTGTCCGAGTTTGTTCACCAGAGCAGAGTCATTAGTGGGGAACACGGCAACATGGTCACCTGACTCATATCTGGAATAGAAATATGATAAAGTCAGGTCTTCATCATCTACACACATGACTGATGAACATTTAGACAGACACTGGATGAGTCAAATGAATCCCACCTGATCTTAGAGCCCGTTATGTCCAGTTCAAGGTGCATCAGATGTCGATCACCACCTCGGTTAAGTTTGCGGTTGACGGTGACAGGAGCCAGGAAGGGGTTTTTCGAATCAAAAGGTCTGTAAATAAAAAGCTGTTACTTATCTGTAAAAGTAGTAATACATGGACCATAAACTAGTCACATATAAAGTCTAATTCAAACTGCTCATATACAGTAAATACTTCATGGTATGAGAGGAAGCCTCCACTAGAGGGCAGAAAGTCTCACTCTTATAGCGACCTTTAGTAAACTTGGTAAAATGGATGAGCTGTAGCTGATAAATAATACTGTGTACAGAGACCCATCAATTAAACGGATGAACTCTGGAGTAGACCCTCTGGTTCTGGGACCGTACTTACGGCTTCTGAACTTCAAAACTCTTCAGGCGGCCGATTTCTCCTGTGTACACTTTGTTCATGTTGATATCAGAGTGCTCTTTTAACTCGTATTGTCGTATGCTGTTAGAAAAATACAATGCATCGTCAGCAACATAAATATTTAAAAACACAAATATAACTATTGGACTAAATAGTGTTGATTTCTAAAAAGAAGTACATATGTTTAATCCTTTTTGTGTAAAATACTTCATTTTAAGACCTGATTCTTTCCTCTTAATTGAGGTTTTCATTCCTGAAAATCATGAAAAATGCCTTAATTGTAAAATCAAGATAATTATTTCAGGAAATATTTCAACAAAAATTTAAAATTTTCACTAATACGCCATGTGGTAAAAACCTCATATCTGTGATGATAAACATCCAGAAGAGTCTCAGTAACTTCTGTGAGTGTTCAAGACACCAGTCATTGTGTAAAAATCGACGAATTGTGTGCCAATACTCGAAGCAAAGATAATACATTTGAAGTTGACGTGAATTATTCAAATTGAAATAAACCTTGATTCATCTCCTGAGGCTTCCACTCCAAAGTGCTCACAGACAGCGGGCCAGAACTGCTCCCTCCATGAAACAAAGTCATCCTCCAAACTGCAAAACAAAACCAGTCAAGTCAGAGAAAAAAGCAAAACAACTCAAACAGGCCTTTTCAAAAAGCCACTGGACACCATTAGAAAAAACATACCCCGCCCTTATCTTCACTAAATGAGATGAATACCAACAATCCACACAGTAAAGTTAGACTGTTCATAGGGTAAATGGTCATTTACTGGGAAAGTTGAAATAATCATGACATTTTAATCAGGCAATGTGCATCAGATAATGGCATCCCACACCGACTAACTTACTTTCCATCGTCATCTCCCAAACCAAGATCAAAGATGCGCTTAGCCCCCAGCTCTTCGAGCCTTTTGTCAACATATTTTCCCATGGCGTTGTAGTGTTCATATGTCTTATTGCCCAAAGCGAATACCTGGAAACAGAAGAACAGAAAAATGAGCAATAACCAGAATGTTGCCTGTTGGAAGGTGTAAAAATGTTGAGTTACTGAATGGTAAAATGAATATTTCACTTATGAAACGCTTTGTCCATGAAGCCTTCTAGTCCTCGCACACAGAGGTTTAACAGTTAATAAGAAAAAGTGTAAAAGCAATACACTGCCTGTTCAGGGATTAAAATAGAACTTAAAAATGAAGATAATTTAAAACTAAATGAAACTAATTTACTGTCCTTTTGGGGTAACTCTGTTACCCCAAAGACAAACAAAGACTTTCAATGTTCAAAATGTTATTTTTTCAGGCATCAAATATTGCATTGTGCTTCTCTTGTTGGTAAAGAAAAAGTGTGTCAAATCCTAGACAGGAGGACAGAAAGGTGAAAGTCCTGGTCAATACCATTTGTATTTTATTGTATATATACACCTTAGATATTTGAATTTCTTTTAAGTGACAATAATAGATAGATAGATAACAAAGCTCTATCTATCTATTATTGTTGCTTAAAAGAAATTCAAATATCTTTAATAGGAAAGGTGCAAGTGTGCGTTGCCGTTCCCACAGCCAGGTTCTCTATTGAAATGAGGCCAAAGCGTTTGCGTCCCAACAATGACGCACATAGACTGGACACCACAACACACAAAGCCTTTCATGTCATGATGCAGCGTTTGCACATAAGCCTTTATGCTGAATGTTTGCATGACAGAAGGCGCACCGACATAGCGTGACTCAAGATGAGCAAAGCTGCGGAGCAGAGAGTCAGACACTACACAGTAATTCCGGACTAAAATATCAGACACTGGTGTATTTCCTTGTTCACTGGTATTACTTTAAGTACGCGATTCCATTTGGTCCTGTAGAAGAAAGAGCTAAACATTCACTTCAATAATTGTTCACTGTGTCAAATTTTCTATACAAAGAAATAATACAGAATTAATATAAACATATTCTTATGTGAAACTTATATATGTGTGTTCTAATGCATTTATGGAAAACATGGACATAATCACACCAGTATTGCATTCAACTTGTTGACTATTCAGAGCCAAGTCTGAAGAAAACGTTACAGTAAAATATAAAGACTCACAGTGTAGTTTAACCCAGAGAGGTCTTCTTCATCGTTTTCCTGCAGCCAGTCGTAGAAGTCCTGGGCATTGTCTGTGGGGTCCCCTTCACCGTAGGTGGCCATACAAAATATGGCGAGTGAGTTTGTGATCTCAGACAGACGGGACAGTTCGCCCTGGAGAACAGCATCAGACAAAGCGAGCGGGTGATTTTATTTAATCAGAGTTTGTCTTCCCAAGTTTGATGTAGAGCAATGTGCATTTATGCCACAGATAGACAAAACTTGATTCATATTCAAGTACTGTTTGACCTTTGACCTGGTATTATAAGTATTCAGTGATTCTGTAACTGGTAACAAGTCATCTAACACAACTTTCTGGACCCTTATGCTAGTTTTCTGGTTCAGACTGGACATTATGTCCTTTAAGTGATTTGTTTTTCTTTAGTGCTAAGGGCAATGAAGAAATACTTGTAAAAAAAAAAAAAAAAGAATAGTACAAGCATCCATCTAGGAGGTTTATTACAGGCAACAAGTTATACATCAACCTACCCATCATCCAACTAACAGATATCCCGTGTCAGTCATTGAGGCGGATGTTGGCTCACACTACTGTTCAGTGAACACATTCATGCACCTTTATCAGGCTTACAGTGGTTGTAATCCCTAAAAGAAGAATCCCTGTTCATTTGCGTTACCATGTCATATTCCTCGGGATCGGCAGCCATTCCTTTCATGCCGTAGCGCTGAGCGTCTTTGGACAGTCTGTTGGCAAATTCCTCTGCTGTGCCGGTCTGAGAGCCGTAGAACACAATGATGTTCTTGCCCTGGTCGCGAAAAGAAACGTCAGAGCTTTAACACGGTGCGTGAAAGAACGCACGTTGCACATGCACATGCACACAACTGGCAGACAAGAATGTGAGCAACACATTTAATTTTATTATCAACTGATGACACTTTAAAGAGTCTATTTTCAATGCGCTGGCATTAATTGTGAACTTTTTTTTGTGACTATCAAGTTGCCACGATAGTTTCTAACAAAGAAAAATGGAGACCAAATGAAATAGCAGTGGGGGCCAGAGTTCTCTTGGCCACCGTCTTGGTATCTAAACTATTCACTGCAAAACCACAAAATTCAAAACCCAAGTCTTTTCCAGAGGCTGGTTTCAAAGAGACGACGATCAAAGTCAAACTAGTTTTGAAAATCTGAGCCTGAACGTTGGCAGCAAGACACTTATTACCATCTTCATTCACTGACAAATAAAGACTGGACATTTCAGATGCAGATTCAACAGGTATTATTTTAATACGGAAAATGTACTCATTCAATCAAAGGTTAATGGCTCACGCTGCTCTTTTATAATCACCTCTGAGGTGTGGCTCACATTCTCTTGCAGAAATGATGATGAGACAGAGGAAAAAATCTGTAAGAAAAACACTCACGGTTTTCTTCATCTTCTCGATAAAACTGGTCTCTCTCGTGGTGGGTGCTCTACGACAAAAATAGGTTAAAAATGTTAATTAATCTTTATTCAAAACAAAAATCTATCAGTGACCATGGTTCTGTAATTACAATGGACTGCACTTTCCGAGACTTAAGATCAATTTCATTTAACAGACAATACATAATTAATGCAGTGAGCCTTCTTCCTCTTTTCTGCATTTATTAACAGATTGAATTTTGCCCAAGAAAATGTAAAAAACATTTACTCCTTAAATTAGTTTCATTACTTAACCCTTAAAGACAGTTGAACACATCAGCCAATATAAAATGTTCAACAACGTGTGTCCTAATTAATCTATCGATATATTAAAATAATTCAGATTAAATACAGTTTTTTAGCAGCATCCTGCGTTTTCTGTTTGGATGTTCAGAAAGTGTGATGTGAATATTTTGGTCATCTTAGGTAACACTAATAAACCAGGAAAACCATGCAGTTTGACAAATTAAAGTAGTTGTATGGACCTTGCTTTTATGTTCAATTAATATTTTGAGGAAAAGGTCTGTTTTTGCTCTTTTGGTTTAAAAAAAAACTTTGAATTTACTCTGAGCTTTAATGAACATATACATGATTAGTAAATTAAAGGTAGGAAAATACCAAATTTTTACAGAAAAATGCAGAAGATAATATAATTTATCCAGGGGCAAAGGCAGATACTATTCTACACATAGACTGTATGTGTTTTTTTATAGGTGATTATTGTTGATTGTATCTGACCCTAGGAGTGACCACACAAACATTCCTATGTGTTCCAACACAAATGGCAATATATTTATCTTGAATCTTCTATTCAGGCCAAAATGTAGACTATTTAATTATCCAAAAAGTTAATCAAAGTTATAGTGTTATAGAATTCTTACTTGTTGTATTTTGATTAATATGTTATTTATATGTTATTATGTTGATACTCAAAATGAAACTATTAAACAAAACTAAGCAAAAACACTTGAGAATAATGACTGTCTTATGCAACCATTTTAAAAACGTTCCTCCTTAAAGCATGCTGTACTATATGCATAACCAGTTCCACGACAGCACCATGCATCACAACTGACATAGAAGAACGACTAAGGCTCTGAAAAGTGACTAAGCAAAACTCCCAAACTCCACATCAGACACATGCTTCAAATAACTGATTATTGGGGGCTTTTTTGCATTTAAGCAGGGGAAGTGAAAGAACTAGGCCCCATTTAATTATTCAACAGCTCATATCACGTGTATCCAGGAAGTTATTCATGGACGACAGATCAAAACAAGCACGGTGCTCTAAAAAGGACGCAGGAAGCAAAATCTGTAATGGCGGCAAATAAAGGGGAGGATGGTTTCACTGGGTATCAAAGGTCTGAGTGGACAGCTGCCCGTGTGTGTGCACAAGAGAAGGACGAACAGGATCCAAATGGCTACAGGCACAAATATTACTGTATATGGGTTGAATTCAGGGTTTTTTTTCCCCCAGCATCCAGGAAGAGGAGGTCAGTGAAGATCATTTCCTACAAAACAATGTCTAATCTGATCTGTGACTCAATATGCTTTAAGTTTCTTTCTTCGTCTGCATCCAAATGGATCCGCAAACAAACAACAGTGTTTATGTGGACTGAGCTCAGGAGCAAAGTGCTGAGTCCCCGATTGAAATTTGAAACAAGCCTTTGCCCCCCAGCTCTAACATTCCTGACAGCTTTAACAGGATCTATCTGTCGGCACTACTCTCAGCGCTGACTGTGCTGCAGCAGACCCACTGTTGGTCAACGGGACAGAGATTCTGTGCATCATTGGATAACACAGAGGTTACCACAGTTCGAAACCCGTGGATCAAACACTACAAATGACAAAGAGCAGTCGTATTAGAAATCAGCACATGCCAAAGGCCTTGATAAGAACAGAGGCCAATGTTTGCATGTTTGGTTCTCTAGCCTGATTACAAACCAAATCCATCATTTTGGGTTGTGATTCCTTAGTTTTTATTTCTGGAAAACAACAGAAGTGGATGACAACGCAACTCATAGTGATATTTCTGGGCCATATGCTCATCAATAATGACCAACTAATCCTTGTGTGAGGAGACGAAACGTTATGTATATTGTCATGATATCGCAAAAATAAATCCTGAGAACAGCGGTGTGGAACTACGCTGACAAATATTCATTAATTCAAATTTCAAGGAGCCATACATTTGAAACATTTGCTTTTTCTCTTAATACATAGTAAAGGTCTCCTAACAATAGGAAACATACACTTTTACAAAAGCTGCAGCTTTTTTTTTGTTACTCAATTTGGTTAAATCTGCTTCTAATCTGAGGCATCTCTTAATTTCATGTAATGTCATGATTCCCTCTTAAAAAACTAAAGCGTGAGTGGTCGGAGTGATTTATAGTTTAGGCCATGATGTACGCAGCAGATTTAAACATGATGTGAAAAACAACTTTTATCGAAACCAATCTGTTGTTGCGCTGTTACACAGGCGCATCCGTACACATGTAGCCGATTTTATGATGTATAATCAGAAACATGTTTCCATCTGGCAAACTGGATAGTCATTGAAATATCCCAACAAGTGCCATAACAGTGTTTGGAAAAGCGAGGGCAGAAAAAAAAAAAAAAAAAAAAAGAGTTGCAAACATAAAATCATTTGTCTTTCGTGTTTTGTTTTCCATCCTTTTATGTAAAATACTACTGGGGGACTTTTATATTTTTCCCCCTTCTCAATCAAGTAATCACCACTGTGCGAGTCGAGCTTTGGAAAGGGGGCCCTCCAGTAGAAAACTTTAAAATGTAGGCACGTAATGCGAGCCATCAAACCAAACGGTAGGATTCTACAGCGTCTCGTGAGAAAGCAGAGCTCGTTTTAAAGAAACGTCATCGTTGTTCAGCGTGGACGATAAAAGCATGGCTTGACTGACCTCTCAGCAGCATCTCTCCTGTCCTCTGGCAGGGAGAAGACACAGCCCATGGCATGCAGCCCTGTTGTTCACCACTGCCACTAGCGCCACTGCCGAGCCCACGCCGGGGTCCGTCACACTCAAAATCAAGAGGCGGGATGTTGAGCTGCACTCCTCAGCCGCAAGGTAGGAAACAGCACAAAACTAGTCCACAAGCCCACCAGGACACGGCTTTAAAGAGCTGTCTCCTTTTAGAGGCTACGACACGATATGAACTCTGCCTCTTCCTGCGCTGCTCTCATAAACCAGCGTCTGATCGGCACGCAGAAAACTCCACCACATGCAGCTCAGCTCCGCACAGACGCCGCGAGCCCCTGTCAGTGTCTGGCAACGGCTGAGGACACAATGGTGGGAAACTGACTTCCCCATAAAATCTAGCAGAGCGGCAGACCCACACTTTTGAGTCACACAAACACACACTGAAACACTCTGGGGTTGAAAATGCCTTCCTCCTCATCCCCGCCCCTTTTCCTCTCTGGTCTGAAAGGTGTTAGGAAGGAAAACGTGTACAGGATCCATTGTAAGAATCTGGCCAGTTATCAGACAAACTTCTCTGTGGACCATTGAAGAAGAGAGTGGGGGGGGATTGTGAATGGTAGTTTTTTTTTTTTTTTTTATAGAAATGGCCCCCGCCCCCATCTCACTGGAGGAGAGAGGGGAATGTCATTGCTATGGCAACCTCATTTATCATAAAAGGATTCCATTTGTGACACAGCTCAGCTCCAATGGCAGAGCAGCTCGGCCACACACACATGAAAGCGCACACACCAAGGAGGGGAAAAAAAAAAAAACAGGGGAGTGGGGAGACAAGAATGAAAAAAGTAACTCAGGGCAAAGAAAGGGTTGCTTGTCTTTTGCCTCAACTTTCCACCTTTGGAGTGCACTCACTAAAAGAGCTTGGCTCGCCTTCCGCATTTGCTCTCCAGGGAACTTTCAAAATGGGTTTGGGGCCAAAAACAAAAGCACAGGAAAGACATGGAAGGCTACGCCCCCTTCATAACAGTTAGGTAATCATTGCTCCCTTCAAGGGGAGGGGAAACCAGCTTGGCTCCTGTGTCATTCTATATTCTTTTCCTGTACTCCCGCCTGCCCTTTATATACACTTATTCTAAAGCAAAACATGTTCTCTAAGGGCCACCCCCCCCCCCCCCCTTTGGGCTAATCTCC
>JAPTHA010000006.1:11922560-11933573 GCA_029814585.1 Gymnapogon annona | reverse complement strand
TTCCTGTACTCCCGCCTGCCATTTATATACAATTATTCTAAAGCAAAACATGTTCTCTCAGGGCCACCCCCCCCCCCCCCCCCCCCTTTGGGCTAATCTCCTGTTTTAACACAAATGGTCAGGATCTCCCTCAGTCACACTGCCTCCAAACTCTGTCCATTCACACAAACACGTACAACCTGAGCCCATACAAGCGAGCGTGTCTGCTGCTGGCCTGTGGCTTTTACTCCACCAACCAAATTAACTGTTGCGGTTAGGGAGGGACTAAAACGTGGCCAGTGGAAGGAGAGCCCACAGAACACAAGCCAAGCCTCCATCGGTCCACTGATAAGTGGATGAGGGAGTAAAAAGGGGGAGAGAAGGCTTCAATGCTTTGGCATGGCAGAAAAAAAAAAAGACACAAACAATCAGATATGTTCCTGTGAACGATGAGAGACTGTGCAAAAGAGCGAAGGGGGGTCGGGGGGGGGAAACAAAGGTCGCTTCGAGTGGAACATTTACAAGAGGCGAAAGCCGTGCACTTTCACATACTCCTTTTTTCAGTGGCTGCTTGTGCAGGGACTTTGATGAAAACCTGTCTTAGTGAGGGTTTTTGTGTCTTTGGAGATGATTCTACATCAAAGCATAGAGAGAGATTAGTGAAGGCAGAGTTTTTACTCTCCTACGAGGAAAAGTGAAGGATGAAAACACATTGATTATCAACTATAACCTTTACACTCACCAATACATGGCATTATGTGTTGAAGGCAAATACCCAGCCGCCCGTTGAAAGACATTTCTTTCTCCAGAGTTGTTTGCTTTTTACTTCTTATCTATGTTAATCTAAGTATAACAAGTAGGTACGTGCTCTCACTTTATGGTTGATAATACCAAAATCAACATTTTAGCTTTGATAGCGTTAAAAACCTAAAATCAACCTGATCGGTGCTTGATAACTAGTTTTCATAACCAAATTCACACTTTTGCTGAGTAGAACAGCAAGAATTACAGAAATAATAATCAGACACTACACAAATAAGTCACTTAATAGTCACAATGTCCACAAAATCTGGCATATATCACAGTCCAGGAGGTGAACATAGGCTTAAAAGCTCAATTGTTACTGGATTCACAATTTCAGCCTGACATCAACTGCTGCTCTTTCTGTACATATATTATTGTCAACAAATCCTTTGGAAAGATTAATGTGAGCAATAAATCTACCCAGTAAATGGTTTTGTAACTTGATTTAGCTAATTCTTTTGTACCACAGAGGTCTTCTGTCATCCAAAAACTACTGCACGATTAATCTAATCACAGTCCTGAGATCAGCCAGCGTAACATAGTTATGTAACCACAAAAGTCTGTTATCTAATTAAAGGAAAAATATGAGATGAATGTAATTTCACTTATCCCTGCAGGAAATATAATTGTCCTTTGGCTCAAATAAAATAAAACCACTTTATACAAATAAGATGTCCAGTTACTAAATTGGAAGAAAAGCAGCTTATGATATATTCACACCTACTTAATTTGGTCCGTTTTTGAATGGACCAAAGTTCGTTTAACAGGCTGGGCAGATTTTTTTTTTAGGTGTGAATACAACCTGCAAATTCTAGGCCGGTTCACTTCTGGTGTTAACATAACCGGCATTGAGCTGAAACAAACCAAGGAACTGCTATATGAGCCACCGTAGCTGCTGGACGTAGACAAGCCAGGTAGTCGGAGCCATTAGCTGTGAGGCGTGGACAGATGTGGAGCAATGAGGGGATGAGATGTCCCATTGATATTTGGTCAGAAGCCCAAATTATGAACCTGGCTCCAAATGACCTGTTCTTGACAGCTCCCATTATTTTAATACATTTGTGTCTGCAAAAGCAGAACACATATTCCGAAAACCAAAAGTGCACGAAGGAGCTCAATTGTTTTTCATCATCACCCGTCGTGTCCGATTCACCGCGCCTACCACTTTTCTGTCCAATGCCAGTGCACTTCGTCATGTGTGCTGCTGTTTACAAATTTTGGTCCACCAGCACAAAGGGCAATGGCAGTGCAACACAAATTAAATGAAAAAAACAAAGTCCACATTGAATCTGAATGAAATCAGTGGAATAAAGGACATTCCAGGTGTGGATACAGCTTTTGTCATTTATTGCTGACATGAGGACCCATTCTGTTTGACTACCTTATCTAACCCTGCTCTTTGCCTTTAATCTACAACCTAAGAATAAATGACCAATCAGTCTTTGTGCAGCAAAGCGTGTCTAGCATCCTTTCATATGACTCAGTGGCAATGGATGCAGCATTTAAAATCTTTTTTTAAAGAGTGTTGTGATATAGCAAACTACAGGTAAGTATATTACACAGCAAGACAAGGACTCAACCCCACCAGCACCTTAAAATGTAAAGCTTAGCTTTTGTTTGATGTTAAAAAAAAAGTGGTCGATTCAACTTAGTAAGTTAATAATGAGTCTTTGTTGCATTATAAAGATGCCATTGTTAATGTGGGCCTTGGAAATGTATTTTACTATTACTTATTGCTGTATTTAGTTTCACTCGTGAAATAACACCACCACTTTGATGAAAGCATCTTTTACTGTAACTGAATGTAGTATAATACCAAGTTTGCTTCAAAAGACTACAGAATTACTGTTCAGTGTCTGCCGTTCTAATGCTAGTTTATCTACAATAATCTCATGACTTTTTCATCATATCACTGACTGTGGATAGAAACACCACTGATTAACACGCCGTCTAAAAAATATAACCAGGTTTAACTCACTGTGTGTCGAGCTTCTTGAATTCTGGGATGGGCTCTGGCTTCTTGCGGGACATGAACCAATAAATGACAAGGCCAACAATCAGGGAGAAGAGGAAGAGGTCAAGGTTGCTGAAAAGAGGTTCCTCTTCTTCAACCATGGGCTGTGAGTGGGTGGTGGTCTCAGGGTCCATGTCTGCCATATTGACACTCTGAATGAAAAGGGAAACAGACAAGTTTTAGACCTCTATCCTCTTAAAACATCACTAAAATTAATATGTATTATAATGTCTTCTAAAAAAAAAAAAAAAAAAACATACATACAAAGCTTTTCTTCTAACATTATGACTTTTTCCCCTCAGAGCTTTAAGCTGAAGGGAAAGGACATAACATGCAGAGAATTCCTCTATGTTCACCATTTAAAATTCTATCACCATTGTTTGATATTGTGTTCATTTGTGATGGATTACAATTGTGACGGACAGACTTAATTTATCAATGCACTTGCTTTTTCTGGCTAAATTCCAACTGCTAGATTAAGCCTTTTCTATAGAGTAAAAGGATGACTATAACACATCAAACTGAGATCCAAAACTGGGAAAAAATAGCTGCATTTAGCTTCTACTTTTACATATTTTGGCCTTCCTTAAAATTGGTATCAGTGATAAATTTCAACAAAACAAAACCAAGGACTGTCTTGGGGATTGTGGCATTAAACCGGCAAAGCTGCTGCACATCGTACAACACAATTACTAACATATGTGAACAATATTCTACATGCAACATAGAACAATGACAGCTTTTGTGCAGCATTATTGGACAACCAACCCATAAGACTGAAACCAACAGCTTGCAGCATCAGCTGAACTTCAGCATCTTTCACACAAAACTCTGAAGGACTCCTTGTTCTGAGCTCTCTGGTTTCGGTCCGCTTAAAGGAGCGAAAACATGAAAATCAGGTTTTCTGTGAGCCTTAATGCTCAACAGTCTGATTGATTGACACAGTTGTGTATGTACACACTCGACACAACTTGTGTGTACAGTGTTGGCTTTTATGACAGTGAACTAATGAGAAAGAAGATACCAATTGCAAGGAACGAGCTACACCAATGAACAAATGAAGTACTTCGCTCTCTTGAAAAATCTGTGATAAATTATCTGAAAACTCTCCTTCTAACTTGGCAAATTTAAGCATTTTGTAGTTTCTTTCATATTCTTTGACAGTGCACTGAAAACATCGGTCAGCTAACATGTCATTTGAGAATTTTCCATTAAAAGTAAATAGAACTCAGTGACATTGAAATAAAAATATTGGTACTGTATTAACATCAACAATGTATGAGTATGTGCATATCTTCTTGTTGTCTCATGTTTTATTTTGTACAAAAACATTTAGAATAGCTTACCTCAAAGAAGGTGCATAATAAACCAAACAGCATTCAGTTAACATTTTAACATCTAAAGGGCAGAAGACATTGCTAATGAGAAGACATTGCTAACGCAGTAAATGACTAATCTACTAAAAGCTACTGTAACACCACATGAAGTAAAATGCATAAATCTCCACAATTTAGTGTTTCTGAAAAAAAATTCATCGTACTAGTTTTGATGGTGTATTTCAAGACCACAGACAGTTGTGTTCTACACCAACGCATCATTATAGCCCTTTAACAATTAATAATGGGTGGATTCTAAATACTAAGAACATAATCTAGAGAAATATGCAAAAAGATACTGTAAGACTACAGAGAAAGCCCTCAGCAGTATTCAGTGCGTCATGTATCGCAGTGTGTAAACCCATGTCAACCATAACCTGTCTCCCTCAGGCTCAATTAGACAGAGACACAGAATAAACGCAATTCTTTTACGAGTTGAAAGACCGTTGCATAAAATCAGGTAGACGCAAGTTAATAAAGGGCGAAAAATGAACTGAAAATCAAGAGTTCTGCTTTTCAATCTCTCAACAAATTGAAGCCGAGTTAATGCTGGAGCATTTACCATGAGGATAAGTCAAAAAGAAATCTTATCTTCCCCTGTAACTATCTGGTCACCAAGACCTTCTAATATGTAAGACCAGTGGTAATATGGTGACTGATATATTATTATAATTTTAACTTATTTCTTTGTTTTGTGTCATTTTTTTCATATAATGCCGGATTCCTCTCTTCACTGTGTTATACTGTTATTTTTCTGTTTGTAAAGAAAAAAAGCAATAAAAATAAAGTATTAAAAAAAAAAGAAAATCAAGAGTTCATCATTTTTCAAGAGTAAAATACCTCTGGCACTCAAGTATAGAACCTTTAAAACAACTTACCATCTGTACTCAAGAATCACATGAGACCAGGGTTTAACGCCAATTAAAAAACCCAATAATGAAGCCATTAATAGCTGATGTCGCTGGGAATTTAGTCAATAACTAACACATGAACGTGGTTTACTAAAGTTCATCTCCACCTCATCTTAGATCGATTAGTTGTCGGCACCGGGGTCCAACCGGTACTCCATGCCTGAAGTAATCAAAGGAATTTTGCAGAGTAACAATAAAACTGCAGATATGCAATCTTGCGTGCTTTCAAATACAAATACCAACAGATAAAATACGTTACTAACCAGGTGATAGCCATCGGGAATGTGTCCAGGGACCTGACTATTCCCTGGTTCGAAACAAGACTAGCTAAAAACACAACGCTCCAAAGAAGCCACTCCATGACAAAGACTTGTTGTGTCAATTAACACACGCAAAATACTTTAATTTAATCACAGAGTCACTATACACGTCCAATGCAGTGGTTAATATGAAGCCCAGTGAGAGTTAACTTGGCGTGAGTTTGCGTAACACCACAACGTTTTTCAGGCTAATGTTTGAAACAGCACAAAATCGGACGTTTTTCGGGCGTTTTAGTTCACTTGGTGCCTCTTGTCGGCGAAGTGTCACAGTTCGGCGCTGCCACTGACTACAGGTCGGCATAAAAGTGTTTTTGGGATGTTAGTAACGTGCTGTTCTTACCTTCGGCTCTCCTCTCTGTGTCAGGCTCACACTGTGTATAATGCGGAAGGAAACTTTACGCCATGAAGGACCAGACCACTAGCGTCACGGCTGCGGGGGGAGACACGTTCACTTTCAAGACCAAATTAAAAAAACACGAGTCCTCTTTCCCTCTTATAAGAAGCTCGGGCGTGTCTTATAAAAATAAAAAAAATACAACACACACTAGCAGGTGATTGTATTTATATTCAAAGTTTTTGTACTTTCATCACACACGTGTCTTGACTTGGACTAGTCTATAAAGGTATGACCTAATGTTAACGTGCATATATGTAACCTGCTAAAACAGATAACTGCTGATGTGCAGTTTAAGGGTCATGGTTATGTAATCCATCTGGTAGAACAGACTGTGTGTGTCTGACAGTCTCATCGAAGATGTCCTCCACGGTTTAAAGGGTGTTTATATTCACAGTGCCAAGGACACAAGATAGCCTAACAATCTGGACTTTTTCTTTTTCTGCATAGTCAACACTTTGATCCGTTTTCCAATATCATCCCCAAAACACTAACATACAGCAGTGAAATATATCTACTGACATTTACTCACCTAGCCCCATGTACTTTTATTATTTTTATTTGAGTATTCTTGAGTTTTGCTCCACTTCATTTGCCTTACACCTTTCGTTACTTTTCAGAAATCACTTTTTCATCCCTTTCACATATAGTGAAAAGGACATGTCTTTGGGTATGCTGCTTTAGACTAAATTAAAAAAAAATTAAAACTGAAAGACGAAATGTTCCGTTATAGAAAAACTGAAATAACGTATCATCCTTCATAAAATCAACTCAGTCCCTCTCTTTTTTTGCTAGAAAGTGGATCGTCCAAGCCAAGCAAGGGAAACACAATCATATGATCTTCCAAATGACCATAACTTTGTTTTTAATGTTCGTTAAAATGTAAATTAGCCAATAGTAGGCTATAAAAGTACAGTAGTTCTACTTATTATTACAAGAAGTAGCTGTACATTGAAGTAATTACATTAGTTATACATGGGTCATACAAAGTAGTAACAATACAATAGAATATCATTTTAAAAATATGACTGAACATTCATTCAGTCATTTCCCAAACCCGCTTTATCCCTTGCAGGGTCGCGGGGGTCACTGGAGTCTATCCCAGCTACTCAAGGGCGAAGGCAGGGGGGGGACCCTGGACAAGTTGCCAGTTAATAGCAGGGTATGACTGAACATTGAAGTTAAATACTGAAGCTTTAGGTTAGCTGTTCATTAGTCACCAAATGTGCTATTCAATTCAAATGACTGTAATTCAACTTATCTATAAAGGTCAATGGAGTCAAATTAATATGAATGTTGACATAGGATAATAACTATGTACTGTAGCTAAATAAATAAAATAAATAAATATAACATCTTTACTTATGTATATGATGTGGAGTATCATGTATCAGAGTAAGATAAATCCTGAAGGAAAAGTCATAAGAAACAAGTTTTGGAGACTGAATTTATTGAATGGGCCTAAATAAACAAAGAGCAGGTACTCAGAGGCACTATGAGGCTTAATTAAACTTTTGATAGCGACTCATTCACCAAACATTTACAACTACATTTGTGCAGCACATGTTTTGCTACAACAACAGCGAGTGAATACATCGAGAAGAGGGAGGAATATGCTTTGTTTTTGTGTGATGAAAGAATCCCAGCTTTAACATGCCTTTCACAGGCTCTTTGGTTTCTGGTCCCTGCTCTTCATCTTCTGTCGAACCACAGCAACAGTGGTGAAGAAGTTTCCCAGGAACAAAATAAGGAAGCAGAGACCACACAACATGACCTGGTATCAAAAGAAAAGGCACAATAGAGATTTTTTTTAATTACCTCATATATATAAACTAACCAAATAAAATAACCCCTCTCGTTGAGTACATCAGAACAGTGGGTTTGCAAAAGAATGTCAGCACTGAATAGATGAAGGATACAAAGGTGTATTCTGATGTTACAGGGTAAAATTGGGAAACGTTGCAAAGTGCTGACCTGTCCTTCTTTACAGTCTGGGAGCTGGGCCATTCTGAAGAGAGAGAGGCTGTTGAAGAGTTGCCAGAACTACAAGACAAAACAGAAAGGCTTAAGACTATTAAGTGACTGCATTTAGCGACACAAAAACAGAGCAAGATGAATGGTTTCAGATGTCCCTCCACATGTCACTCAAAGTCCAAATTCTCTGAAAATTGCTGGGTCATTTTGGACTTAGAATGACCTTTGCAGTTTTCAGCGGCGTGACAAAACCATGACTCAAAATATTTTTTTAATGCAAGTCCAGCAAATCTATGAGGGACACTTCATAGTTTGTACTCACATGACCAAAAAAGAGGAAGGGCAAAAGAAACGTCAGCCCTTTCCACATCCAGGACTGAAATCCCTCTGAAATAAGATGAGACAAACACAAATTGTCTATCTGGCCTGATGAAACAGTGTCTTGAGAGAAATATTTCGATGTGACTTGAGAACTGTAGTCTGTGTCCTTGACACGTTACAGCGGACCGTACCCACGGTCAAATCCATGTTGTGTCTTTCTCCGAGGGCTCGAAGTCTGTACAAGCATCCACTCTGATAATAGCACTGCAGACACTGAACAAAGCCTGTGGTCCACAGAAACAAGCAGTCACAACACCTGTTTGTGGTTGGATTTGAGACAGTGTATGTAAAGTTTGGTGTAATCTACAGTTTTGGACTTACTCTGATACAAGCAATAAGCAAGGTGCTGGTTCCTAAATATCTTGTACAGGTTTCCATCTGGCCTTTAGTGTTAGGAGAAAGAGTTATTGAAAATTAAACATTCATTCATTCATCTTCTGGACGAGATTTATTCTCATTAGGATCACAAGGGTGACTGGAGCCTAGCACAGGTTCTTAAAACAAAACATAAAAAATCTGGATAAAAAACTTAACAATGAATGAAATGGAATAGTGTTTCATGAATTGAGAAAACGTTTTACTCACCACGTTAGCATGACACCAGACAAAAAAGCTGAGATGTAGTGATGGAAAACCCACCAGCCTTTGATTCTACAATAGCAAATGTTGCATTTTTATATTTTTTTATTTATTTTTTCACTAAATTGCTTATACAAGCTTTGCTTCAAAAAATCTTTTAAAAATGATATAAAATATGCTATTTTATATTATTTTGGCAGGTTGTCAGGAAGTGAAGGTTGGACTAACCTGGAGCCATTGGTGATGAGGATACTTTCCCTGATGGTTAATGTACAATAGTACCACACCAGCAGGAAATTGAGAATTGCGTCAAGAAATCTAAAGTCATTAACACAATGCAATGGATTCAATAACGTTTATCCCGACTTAGTTATAACGTGTCACGTTACGGTATGGTGAACATGAACTCACCTGTAGGTTACAAAGAAATAGCAAAGGAAGGAAAACAGCAGCAGCATGACCGTGAAGTACAGCTTGAACTTCTCATATTCATCTTTGTAGGCAAATCTGTCAAGGACAGGAAAACCTGAGGACTCAATACCAAGCACCAGACGTTTGAAAATGCACGAAACAAGCTTAAATTTATCAGTCAAGGCAATGTTTAGTCCTATTTCCTGTCTCTTATTCTGACCCGTTAAAATAACAGACCAGTTCAAAAAATGCAGATGAATTAAATGTTATTAAAAAAAAACCAACTCAGAAATGACGTTGCTTACTTGGATTGTTTGCTGAAAAGTGTGATATTCACACTTCCAAGAACCAGATTGAGATAGAGCCTGCAAGATGACGCAATCACATGTAATAAAGGTTTTTCAACATCGTATAGTCAACATCATTTAATAAATGTTTGCAACTGCATTTTAATCATAGAAAGAATATGCCATCACCCATTTTTCTTTGGAAGAAATGCTTCCATGTCAAAGAAGACATTTGGACGAGTCTTGATTTTCTCTTTTATTTCATCGATGGCTTTAGTTTCTTCTTGTGTTAACCCTTTGTTGCATCTGATGAACATTTTTTTTTTTAAAAAAGCATAGCGTTTATTTGGCATTCAAAAAACATTAGTTCTTTATTTCTTTTCATTTGAGCTGAGTATAGATATCAGATATCAGTGGCAGATAAAGTGACCTGTTGCACTATATCTGTACTGCACATCTGTTCCATATGTGTCCTTTCAATTTGTGCAAGATAATGATGAAAAAAATTACTCTCTCAATTCTTGGGACATCTCCTTCAGCCTTTTGCGCTGTTGGGAAATGGAGGTCGAGCAGTTCTTTTGCAGTTTGGAAATTTCTTCCAGTTTCTGTAAATACAATCTGTGCTTTTCCTGGATTTGATATAAATACATAGGATAAATAAAAAAAGAAAAACATAAAAGGAACATGTCAACGTCTTACATTTCTTTTTTTTTTTTTCAAATTTTGCAGTTAATACCAGGACCAGAAATATTTGACAGTGCAGATTGTAGCCCCTGATCGCAGTTCATTTCTTACCCGAATCTGTTGATACTCTTCATCAAGACTTTTCCAGTCCTCCACAATGTCTGTTAAACCACGGGGCATTTTAGTGAGCAGTTTGCAGTTTGACATAAAAAATAAAATTCCGAAAAAAATTACAAAAACATTAATAAAAGAAAAATCTGTCCTGATATGGATTTAAACCAGAAATGACATGTAAGTGTTGCTATGTTGCAGCATTATTCCTCAGGGTGTGTGTCACATCTAGATGGACCGTTTATGGCAGAAAGTGACCTTTGGCTGGTTCATAAGTACAAGATTTTAACTTAGACATTCTCTTTGGAAATACCTTGTTCAGTTAGCACTCAGGACTTCATTTATGGTGATGACTGAGAAATCAGTAAGACATTAAAGTAAAGGACTACCTTTATAGGCTGATTTTAGTTTAGACATAGTTTGTGAGCTTGGAACCAGGGCATTGTATTTGTACACACTACTACTTGAATATATTTTACTTTCTCAGAAAGAACATTAGCGTCATCTGGTGGGAAAATGGTCAAACTGATATATCACTAAGCAAGGCAAATTAATTGTTTTAGCGCCACTTGGATACTTGCCAATTGAAAGTGCGATACAAAACAAAGATTTTACAATTAGGTTGAGGAAAATTAAACAAAACTTAAGACAAAACAAAATGCACTAATTAATTATTTTTTAAAAATCCATTCATTCATTCATTCATTCATTCTGGGATAGGCTCCAGCAACCCCCGTGACCCTGCAAAGGATTCAGCGGCTTGGAGAATGAATGAATGAATGAATGAA
>JAPTHA010000006.1:11855263-11871568 GCA_029814585.1 Gymnapogon annona | reverse complement strand
ACACACACACACACACACACACACACACACACACACACACACACACACACACACACACACACACACACACACTTCTGTACCTCTATCCTGGCAGCAGCTGACTCCACCGCGGCGGAAGTAGCAGCCATTTCCTGCTCCACGAGATCTCCCAGCTCCCCCTGCTGCAGCTCCAAACCTCGAGGACGCAGTTTCTAAACCAGGACCAAAGCAAAAAACACACACAGAATATGTAAACACTTGAGTTTATTGTAATTCCTGCTTTATTTATAGTGACGGCAGAGAGGGTAAAGCCATTGGAGAGAGGGGACTTGAAATGAAATTTCCCAGACTATATCTGAACGGAGGCCAAATGTGTTCAAATAAGGCATGAGCCCCGTTAGCCTGGAAAGAGTCTAAACCAGGGCATCTGCAGGTTTAAGGAAGTTAAATTTATGGCTTTTTAAAACCTTTTTTAAGGCCACTATAAATCAAATTTCAGACCTTTCCTCTGTGAGACAGCAAAAAGTGTGACCACATTCAAATGAGGTTTGTCCATATATTTAATGGAACTGAAGAAAAATAATCATCAAGATCACAACTCTGTAGCTCTGTAGACCACCCCCCCCCCACACCCACACACACACACACACACACTCTCGAAGGACTGCTTGCTGTTGGTTCTAATCCGTTGTGCAAAAATGCCAAGCAGTAATTACATATCTGCCAGATTTCACTGTAAAATGTAAGAAAATACATTACAATTTTGTTCATTGTGTTTGTGGCATTTTAAGACCTTTGAAAGGCAGTTTTAGGGATTAATTGTCATTTTGAAGGATAATTAAGGCTCTAATGTTAGACAAACAGATTCATGAAACAGATTAAGTAGTGAGTGACTTCACTGACTGCTCTAGATCATCCTTCGTGAACATCAGTGTGTGATGTGTGGTTTGTGTAGGGGTCGGTGGTTGTTAGATGAGGTATTCTCGTCACTGTCAGCAAAGATGCAGCAGTTGAAGTAAATGGAGAGAGGTCGTTCTGATCCCCAGAGCTGGAACTAGAAGGACCAGCATCAGTCATTTCACTACCGTCTGTATTAGTGACGGAGCGAGTGCTTCATACATCACTGAAAGCACCTCAGATCAAAATCCGGGGCTTCTATCTGTCCATGAGGAGGAACCTGACCATTACGGGTGTTAATGGGTTCCACACTCATCATAGAAACTGACCTGAGACCAGGGGCGTCAAATTCACTTTTGACCACATTGAGCCTGAAGTATGATGTATGACGACCCCGATTTAGAACCTTTGGTGGCCCGTCTTTAGACTGTGCACCACACGTTTGACACAACTTGTTTAGACACTTGTTACTTGTTTATGGTGGGATTGATAGAATATATACATTATATATACAGTATATATTATATATATATATCAAATTATATAGAGATTAGATATACCTTTTAAGATATAATAAAGGTATATTTAAAAAGATGTATCTAAATAATTGTGATACTGCGTTTATGAAGGACATAATGAAATACTTTTAATATCCAATTTATTTAATCCCTATTCAAAGAAAAGCAGGTGCTTCTTGGTGTATGTGGACACTTCAGGATTTTAACCTGGATAATTAATAGCACTATACAGCAGCACTGGCAGGGAAGGGCCTGCGTAACCCTGACAACACCAGAGATCCAATCCATTTTCTCCACACTTTAGAGTACGCACGCACACACGCACACGCACACACACACACACACAAACACACACAGCACCAACCTCTGCGCTGGCCAGGATCGCCTCCAGTGACGTCTTCAGCTTGGTGTTGTCTGCTGACGCCAGGCTGTCCTGCTGCTTCATGTGACCGAGCAGAGCCACAGCCTCGGCCCCACATGTCTTCACACTGTCTGACAGCGCTGGCACAAAACAACCAGCACACAGCGCAGATGAGCTACAGCCCCAATAAGCAACAACTCAGTAAATCCAGAGTAAATACTGACAAGAGGAAGACCCGTACTTTTATACTTTGACAGTTTCATTTGCGATATTTATTGTTTTCATTTTGTATTGCACTAAGGGTGTGTGTGTGTGTGTGTGTGTGTGTGTGTGTTCCTCCATAATTTTGTTGTAACAAGTGCACAATGACAATAAAGGATATTCTATTCTAAATTCAACTTTTGAAGCGTCTAACTCCCTCTATTCTGTCACACACCATATTATTAAGATGCAAATCATGTGTTGTGTGTAAACTGTTCTGTGCAGCAGTGCCACTGGTAGCTGTATCTGCGTTGGTAACCGCCTCAGGCCAACTGTCACCCAACAGCTACTGTCACAGCAGGAGGGGAAAACAAAAGCTACAGCAACATCAGCCATAGGCCTCTTTTGTACAATCGGGTTCAAACACAAAGGTCAACCAGATCATTTTAATCCACTCGTCAATACAGTCGTATGGACGACACGGGGGTCAAACGAAATGCCTTCATTGATCCACAGCGTCACAGCATCCCTGTCGCTTCAGTTCGACCCACTTTGACGTACGTGTGTTGTTGTTGACGCATGCGGTCCTTACAGACCAGAGCTCCGTTACGTTCAGACATGTTCAAAATCGATTGAATGATTTGACCTTTATTATATCAGGTAAAATCAAATGAGAACTACTTCTCATTTACAGTGACGAGCTGGTGAGACGCCCCAAAGGCCAAATACAAAGCAAAAGCCGAACAAAGGAAACAGAAGAGAAACAAATAAAAAAGGAGACTAGACTAAAAGGACACAAACCCATAATAAATAATCTAAAAGAAGGGTAAACTATAATCTCCACAAGATCGCATCCGCACCCATAACTCAATAAACAAACGAATGAATAAATAATAAAAGGGTAAATTACAATCTCCAAAAGATAGCATCTGCAACCTCGACTAAATAAATAAATAAAAAATCCGCAACCAAGACTACTGTATGAAGTCAGTACTTTAATTTTAAGGGTTTGCACTGGCTAAATATAAATAAATAAACTAAATTCTGCAGGAGGACTGACTTCCAGACACGCTGGTAGAAGGCCCACACATCAGGGCTTGTCTCAGGCGGAGCACATGTGTTAGTGATGAGACAATCCATGGCTCTGATCCAGTTAACTATCTCAAGAGAGCAAAACAAAGGCCACGAAAACTGATGCATCTCAATGGTATGCAGACACACTGTTCTAATCAAGTCAATTGCACCTGTGTGTGTTCCCCCCTCGCAGGTCCGCGTGTCTTCTCTGACAAGTGTCTTGTTATGGTAACATGACACAAGTTTAATAAAACTCTAACTGACTGTGATCTTCGTGACACTGCACATGACAGTCGTACGCACGCAACGTCTAATGACTTTTTAAGAGGCGTAAAAAAAGGGCTGACGGACACGCCGCGACACGCAGGCGTCTGAAGCACACACTACACACACTGACTCACACACAGATTAAAGTGCAGATCTCTTAATCTCTCACACACCCTTCAACCTTACCGTCAGCTTGCTCCACAGGAACCATGTGGGACGTGGCGCTGCCCTGAACGATGGTGTCGCCCACCAGGTGGCCACACTGGGTCACCGCCCGGACCAGTTCAGACACAGCTGAGCACAAAACACACACAGGCAGATATAAAAACTGGAGCCCTTTATGAGGTCATTAGAGCGTTGAAGTCATTGTTTCAGTTTTACAAGCACATATGTGGTTTCAGTGTATTTGGAAAAGTTTGAATATTGTTTTACAGGAATTTACAGGAGCTGATAATATAAAATGTTAAAGACAATGTCATATAACTAGGATGATATGATCCCTTTATTTAAGCTTCTTTAACAATTAAAATAATTTCTTCTACAACGTGAACCACTAATACTGAGTGAAAATAAAAACAAAAAAGTCTGGAAGGTCTAATTACCAGATTTATTTTAATGGCATATGTAATATGAATTTACCACTAGGGGGCTTTTTTGCCACATTTATACACCTCCAGGCCACGCTCACAACCTACAATGGCAGGGCCAGAGGCCACAGCCAAAACTAAAGAAGGAAAAACAAAACAAGACAAAACAAAAGACGGCATGAACATAAATAAACTGCGCAAAGAGGCACATGTTAACCTCACACCTCCTATGTCCCATAAGTTCCATTCTGGTATGTAGAGATGTGGTGTATATGAGGTGTATGGAGCTGAGTCCATGTGGTGTATATCTGGTATATAGAGCTGAGTCCATGTCACTTATGTACAAGGTCCTCAGCTAATGCAGCTCATATAGACTGTTTTAGTTCCATTACTAGATATCCCTTTGTTTCACACCCAGAACCTCTAATGCAGGGACATTACATACTATGACTTTGATAGAATACTTAAATTACCTGTATTATCAGCCACAAAGGCGTCGATGGCTGACCGGAGCCGGTCCGTGCAGTCTAATGAGGCCTGACATCTGGATGCAAGGTAGTCTGTGAAGACGAGATGTCAGTGTAAAGTACAGTCGCGTTGTTGCACAGAACGAACTACACTAAACGTCTGTGTGTTGGGGCGTTCCTGACCTGCAGAGCTGGTGCAGCTGATGTGGGCGGGGTCGTCGATCTGAGCCAGTGAGTCCTGGATGATCTTCTCGGCCTCTTCCACTGCTCCCTGGAGACTGGACCAACGCGTTGCCACCAGCTGGCTCTCCAACGCCTGCTCCCTGCTCTCCTGGAGTTCAGTCGCACGCAGGCATGCGCACACACACGCACAAACACACACACACACAGTGAATTTATCATATCTCTGTACAAAAAAAGACTACAATGAAGATATTCTCTGTAGGGCTAAAAATTATTTTCTTCTTCCTTTTGTCTTTTGGGGTGACCTTCACCTAAAGCTCCTGTTCCGGTGTTTTCTTGACTTACCTCATTTAAATGATGAACAAAAATGTTTTTTTATCAGGTCACAGCCTACAAACCTAGATAGTAATGTGTCAAAATGTGACTATTGATATGCATTCATTCATTTTCCAAAGAAGGACAGACGTATGCACATACAGGCGTTGTAGATGGATTTTGTCTGTATTGACCAGCTGTATTTTGATGGCTGTGTTAAAAGTGATTTTATTTTTCTTACCTCTGAGTACTGAAACACCTCAAAGCTAATTATAGACTCTAATTTCAGATCTAATTACGATGAGCACAGCCCTTCACACCTTTTCATTGAGCTGATTCTGCAGGGCCTCCGCTGTCTTCACTCCGCTCTCCCTCTCACTGGTCAGCGAGCTCTGGACCCGGTCTAGCTCCTCCCCCCGAGCGGCCAGCTCCGCCTCCACCTTGGACAACGACTGCACCAGCTCCGCTTTCTCAGACTCCAGGGTGGCCAGCTGAGTGCTGAGCGCCTCACTCGACTGTGAACGTAAGTCAGAAAGAAGCAGGGATGAAAAGAAACCGTGCAACACTGGAGGAGTTAACAATGGAAATCACTCTGAGGCCTTAGAGCGTCCTGACTGTGGGGATGTGCTGTGATGGGAGCGCTCTGACCTCCACAGCAAATAAAACAACCACTGATCATTTAGCTCATTTAAGACCGCTATTATTAACAGGTCGCTGAGGTGTCTACGTGTTTTCATTGCAATAAAAGCGTCAGAAAATGTCTTTTTGGCAATTCTTTTGCACCTTTACAGTAAGAACCTCCATTCAAATAACTGTCCATTAATTATCATTATTCTAAATAATATATGCTTAAACTGTGTGTTTTAATATAAAAAAAAAAGTTTTTACCACATTATCAGAAACAACTGTAAATGTCTATAACAAAACTATATGAGACTGTAAAAATAAACTTCCAACTATTTTAAATCTGCCCAAACATGCTTTTGGGTTGAACACTGAGTATCTACATTATGGCTTCAGACGTTTTTGTCTCTATAACAATTCCTTTCAACTTGAGTCCCACACTGGTACCATGAAGTGTTATATAGTGCCGTTGTGCTCAGGCTCTTTTAAAAAAAAAAAGTTTCATAAGGTTTATTTGAACATAAAATCCAAAGAAAGAAAAAACTACATCAACAATTTGCTTACATAGCTTTAAAACATGTTCAAAAGGAGTGGGCAGACGTCTAAACTTATAAAATCACACCCCTTCTCTCTGTATTATGTTATATAACTATACTGCTTCCTTAAAATAATCCTACTACTATCACCACTAATTACACTTGAAATACACATTATCACACTGACATAAATGAACGGTTGCAACAGCAAAAACACAAAAAAGGACCAACTTATATTGAAAATAAATGAATAAATACACAGCAACATAAATAATATATTACATAATGTATTGAACAAAAAATACCAAAATGAAATAACACTGTCCTGTGACTATCACACTCCCATCTCATCCCTGTATCCCCTCAATATATGACAATTCTATTTTATTTTAAATTGGGTTGTATTGCGACATCTTTGTAACTCCACACATAGGGGCATAGTTTAACACCATAGAATCAAATACAAAATCTTTTAATGTTTGTATGGATTTCATTCATTTTACATTTTTCTTTCCCTCTGAATCCCTAAACAAGTTTTAAATATTTTGTGGTAGTTCACTATTATGGGCTTTGAACGTGATTTGTGCCGTTTGGAACTTTACTATGTCTGTGAATTTGAATAATCTTTGCTTTCTGGTTTGAACGCTGTCAAGTGCAAAATCCAGTGACGGCGATATTGCCGCAGTCATAGGGTTAAATGTCTGTTGTAAGAGTTTATGAGCACTCTGGTCTGAGGTCAGCTCTACAGTCACTGGGAACTTGCGGCTGCGGCGCAACAAGTGCAGAATAACATACAAGTATAACAAACAAGTATAAAAGCTATGATGCGATTTCCTGAAGGTGAGAAAGTGGATAATGAGTGTGCATGAACGTGTGCTGCAGGTAAGAAGAGCAGGTGAGGACTTACAGCCTGGAGGCCGGCGCGTCCGACAGAGAGGAAGGAATGTTGAGAGAAAGAAGAAGATTAAGAAGCAATGAGAGAGCGAACACGCCGCTGTGTGGGGAAGAACTAGCGTGAGCTGGGAACAAAAGCGGCGCGACGTGGGCTGTGTGAATAAGGACTGTGGAGAGACGGAAGGAGGTGGAGGATGACGGAGGGAGTGACAGAGTTGAGAAGTAGTGAATGCAAAAATAGGACGGCGGGCGTGGGAGGCTGAGAGACGGGAGACAGACGAGAAGAACGGGGAAGGGAGGGTGTTCAGAGGAACGTCTGAACGCGGGGGTAGAGGGAACCGCAATCACTCGGCTGGTGTTGAAGGGGATTGTGGTGAATATCAGGATGATTCAGTGTTCGCAGCGACTATTAAACGTCACTCAAGTATCCCCTTAAAATAATGCTGCAATAATCCTGATATAACACATTTCATTAATAATAACAACAATATTAATAATATATAAAGCCTCACATTCATTCATGTATACTGTCCTTGTCTTTGTTGTCCATGTTATGCAGGATTTCAGTTTGTTGTGCATCTATTAAGCTTGGTTGTTTTTTTCTACTCTTTTGTATGGAATATACCTATACTAATAAAGGTATATTCCATTCAATTCAGGACAGAAGTGCTAAGGATGCTGGGATACTGTGCTTACTTTACTGGCATGCACTTTAACCATAATCTTTACAGTTTTATTTTATATATATATATATATATGTATGTACAGTTTCTCTCCTGCACTTTAAATGACTGCTGCTAAAAGAACTGAGCTGCTACACTGTAATTTCATGGTTCTTGTGACGATGACAATAAAGTTCTACTCTATTCTATTAATGACTCTAAGGCGGCAAGGACGTAAATATCTGCATTTAAAATAAAACTCGTCTGGAGGCATTTTACTGCTTCTGTGTTTTTTTTCACTCTTTAAACTTCAGTGCCCTGGTGTAAACATTGACTTGGCATCTGCGCCGTGGACTTGGCTCAGCTGTGCAGAGACGACAAAGGCAGACAGAGGGGATTAAGAAGAAAAACAGAGGCTGGAAGCTGTTGGCTACTGTTTAAATGTTTTTTTTTCTGCAATGAGTTGCGGTTTATTCAATCTAACACATTAGCACGAGGGGTCAGATTACGCACAGGAGGAACAATCGTGACTATGAGGAATGAAAAGAGTGAAATATGGAGAGTGTGAGGTGTGCATGGACAACAGACATTTTCATGAAAGTTGGATCTATTAAGTAACTGACAGGAAATTGATTTTTAATTGTATTTCGAGGTATGCTTTTCTACACATACTGTAATACAGGATCAAATATAGGAACAGTCATCCAGGTAAATAACAAGACACGTAGTCACTCTAGTCCAGGTTATACAAATGTTCTGAGTTTTCTAATTCCTAACATATAATAAATGTCAGATTTTACAAACAAGGAGCCTGCAAGTGCATCAAATTCATCCAAGCACAGGCCTGTGCATTAAAAATAGCAGTGTTTGACAACATCTGATAAGAAATGAGGAGAGGAATGTCTGTTGGGACTTAGCTGGAGCTTTTATTTCTGTTTTTTTTTTAAACATTGTGAAAAGTTGGGCTCACAACAGCAGTGTGTGTGAGGTGGGAGGGGACTGACCTGTTGTGATGAGACCATGGTGGTCTTCAGACTGTCCAGCTCTGACCTGCTGGACCCCAGCTCCCTCTGGAGCTCCTGAAGCTGCTCCAGTTGCTGTCTCTCCTGTGAAACACAGATAAAAAGTAGAAAAATGTACCAGAGTTCAAGATTCTAGATCCGTTATTGTCATTTAACACGTTACATTAAACATTAAAAAAGACAAAAAACAAAGCACACCCAAAACAGAGCAAAGGGCATGTAATAATAAATAAATCAAAAATAAGAATATTAATAATGATTTTAACTATATTGTAAAGTGTCCATGAGTGACTTGAAAGGTGCTTTCTAAATGAAATGTATTATTATTAATAAAGTTCTATCTATCTATCTATCTATCTATCTATCTATCTATCTATCTATAAATAAATTTGACCAGATTATTGTTAATTATTATTATTATTAATAAAGTTCTATCTATAATAATAATAACAACAATAATTAACAATAATCTGGCCAGAATATTGTTGTTTTCTGTTGTGTTTGTGTTGCACCCGTCCTGTGTCTCTTTTCTTCCCCTGGATGCAAACACATGTGTGCCACAGCTGCAAGGCCATTAGTGGAGCAGCTCTGAGCCCTGGCCCGTGAGATGCTGCAGTCATGATGCCACCTCTATATAAAGACCCAGGATGGACGACGAAGAGAGAGACAGCAGAGGCACCGCATGTGACACGCCGCCCTCATCCTCCTCCACCTCCCACCAGCCTCATATTGTTTGCTTAGGTTGAAGTTCACCTATGCCCTTTGGACATGTATTTTATTTCTTTCCTGTAAATAATGTCTTTTTCTTGCACCAAAAACTTGCTTTGTGGCTGCTTGGGCCTTGGAGGAAGCCTGTTCATGTTATGTCAATTCAATTCAACTTTATTGTCAATGCTGCAGTAGGTACAGGACATACTGAAATTGAAATTTCATTTCTCCCAGCCTCTCGGTGCAACAGTGAACAGGATATTAAATATATCAGAATAAAAGAAAAAATAGAAAGTATCAAAAGTAAACTAAACATATGCACAAAGCCCCGAGACTGGAGTGTAACAAAGTCAACAAAAACACAGAACAGTGATGACCTGAAACGTTAGTCCTCCAATGAGACTCCTTCAGACTCGGTTTTGTCTTCAATTTCGAGGAAAATTGGCGCTTTTTATGCTGCATTTGTAAAAACATACATCCTCCTCTTCGTCACGGGTCCATCCCTGACATGTTTTCATCGGTAACTCAACAATCACTGCAAACCCACCAGGCGCCGCGGCAGGGACGTTATTTTTTGGGAGTAAAAATAAACCCTCAGAGCTGACATTTAGACCCCGCCCCCCTGTGATGGAAAATGCGTCAGGTACTGGCACCAAAGCATCTGCCATTCCCACCTGTGCGTCCGCAGCCTCCTGCGCCGCCTTCACCTTCTCCTGCATCTCTTTCCTCACGGCCTCCACTTCATCCTGCGCCGCTCGCGCCACCGTCATCTGCCGGGTCACCTCTGCGTTCTGCACACACCGAGACAAACCTCAAAGTATTAAGGATGAAGCCTGAGGTTGAACACAGCAGGAGGACGGCGCTTCGTTTAACTGGGATGTTTGACGTTGTAAAGGACAAAAGGAAAGACGACGTGAAGCTGCGTTAATTCCCACCTTCCTCAGCAGGTCTGCGTGACTCTGAACCAGCTCCGTGTACTTCTCCTTCAGTTTGGTGTATCGCTGCTCATTGGCTTGAGCTTTTCCTGGAAAACACATGGAAACACCTCGATCTCAACACGAATTTCAGTGTTCAAAGCGATTATTAAACACATAATAGTCACTAAAGTATCCCCTTAAAATAATGCTGCAACAATCTTAGCCTAAACACATTTCTTTAACAAAGCCTCACATTCAGGACAGAGACGCTAAGGATGCTGGGATACTGAGATTAATGACTATACTGAGGCAAGGACACAAATATCTACATTTCAAATTAAACTCATCTGGACAGTCTTCTGTCTTTTTTCACTTTTTAAACTCCAGTGGCCTGGTATAAGCACCGACTGATATAAACATCAGTAATCCCTCGCAATATCAAGGTTCACATTTCATTGTCTCGCCATTTCACAGACTTTTTTTGTCCAATTTTGCATATTTTTGTGTTCTGTGTCCTGATTGGCTGACACCACTGTCAATCAATCTCCTCAGTGCCGTGTCTCCTGTACAGTACAGAATGCGTTCATCTTGCACTTTGAGAGTGTTTAAACATGAGAGAAATGTGAGAACATGTTAATGTCTGTCTGAGAAAAGCGTATAAAAGTGTGTGGTGAGGAGTTTTACAGCCTTAAAAGGGATATAGAGAATAATTGTTTAAAAAGTACTTTGCAGATTTTGCCTATCGTAGGTTATTTTTAGAACGTAACCCCGGTAAACAAGGGACCACTGTAATCGATTTCTAAAGAGAAATGTAAGCCTTACTAGTTTATATGTTATAGTGGGAAAAAAATCAAATCAAATCAAGTTTATTTGTATAGCCCTCATTCACACCATAGGTGTCAAAGGGCTTCACAAGTCCCAGATGACAGTAAATGATGATATCCCCTGGTGTGAACCCCCCACATGGGCAAGGAAAGACCCCAAACGGGGGAAAAAAAAGAACCCTTGAGAAGGGATTGCAGGGGGGGGGTCTCCCTTCCAGGAACACTAGGCTACAATGGATGTTAAGTGGCCAACATTATTACAGTGTGTTAATGTGTGTTAATGTTGGCCAATGAAGTCAAATGAAAAAAGCCTTCAAGAGTTCAATGTGTTATATCTCCTGGTCTCGTTTTGCTCAGAATCGTAGAGAACACATTTATTATAGTGTGATTTACAGTGACGTGTTCAAGCACATTCAGACACAAAGTTATTGGTCTGACGTGGGCTCGTTACACACCGGAGCTCAAAACACAACTCCACTGTTATCATATTTCATCTGTGTGTCACTGTAGAGAATGAACACACTCGCAGACAATCGTCCACTATAAATAACCTACTGTGTTTGTAAACTGCAACCAGGCCTGGACACTTTACTCTGCGGTGACAGATGTTTCATCCTAAAATGTCCGACTCATCTGTACTTAAACATAACAGAGTGCAGCCGTACTCTCGATCTCCGTCAGGCTCCGCTGCTCCTTCTCCGTGTCCTCCCTGACCCGCCGCAGGTCGTCCAGCTCTGCCTTCAGGAACTCAGTCTCTCCAACCGCCTGCAGCCTCAGATGACTCTGCTCCGCCAGCTCCGCCTCCAGCTCGCTGACCCGCCCCCTCAGTGCCTGACACAACCGCCCGCTCTGGAGAAAAAAAGACCCACAGATGATGGTCAATGATTCGACTGCTTCTGGAGCATCAGAGTCTAATAAAGGGGACGTTCATTTTTCCAGGTTCACACAACTATTGACTTCTTCAACCACATATTCATTGGAAAGGGGGGTGGGTCTAATTTCCTATTTCTATCAATACATTTCTTATATTTCTGGCTGGATAGCTCAGTTGATAAGGCACCAGGCTGGTGCATAGGGGAGCTGGGTTTGATTCCTAGGATGAGCGTGTCAGGAAGGGCATCCGACGTAAAAACTCCTACCTCTGGCCTTGTTAGTATGGGTGGGGGGGCAGGCCTTGTGGTGAACAAACATGACTGTTTTGTGGTGTAATGTAATGTTGTTGTCGAATGAAAAATAAAAAAAATTAAATGTAAAAAAAACAAACTAAAAAAGCACTGCCAAATCAAATATGTGAATTGGATTCGCTGTGGCAACCCCATAAAGGAAAAAGCCGAAAGAAATTATCATCAATACATTTTTAGCTATTGTCAACAGGATTTCTGTCAGTTTCTTCACATACTTTGACAATTTGAGTTTAGTTAGATTCACGAGTAGACAGCCTTAAGGTCCACTGGAAATCTCCATCACCCCATGGAGATTCCATATCAACATATTATTCCATATTCACAAATCCAATATTGTCATATATATGTATATATATAAACAAAGGGGAATTTTTTTGTATTATTTTATTTTACCTCCAGTCTGAATGTTTCCAGCTCGTCTTTGAGGGCCTGAATCTCCCTCGTCAGCTGCTCGATCAGACGGTCTCTGAAAGGAGGAGAAAACATCCCAGATTTAGCAAAAGAATTCATTTTAACACAGCCTTTTTCAATTAACAGACGGAGCTGTGCATATAACTTCAGAGAGCGTCTGGAACTGAGTAACCCACATTTGAAACCTCTACCATCTGATAAAATAAAAATGGATTTTAACAGAGTTGAGCTCCTTGTATTTCTGCACCTAGAATCAAAAATAGACCATCAACAACATTGACTAAACTGAAATATTAGCATTAGTATGTTGTTAAATAATGAACATCAATTTATTTCCTCTGGACTTTTGGTGATTCTGACCAGTTTCTTCTTTTTGCAAATAAAATCACTAAATGACAATATTTTCATGTGGAATTATAGGAGTACAGTGAGCCATGCTTTAAGAGGGTTTTGGGTATTTTGGCCTTAATTGGAGACGGTGAATAGTAGAGAATAGTGTCATACTAAATGAGCCACCCTTGAGCAATAGTCAGTCATTTCCAGAACGAACAATATTATTCATTAAATTCAGTTACATACAAACCTGGGGTTCTCCTATTTTCCCCCAGAGCTGCATGTTCACACTTTGCATTTATTACAGGATCACTATCATGTCAACTTATGTTTCAGAGTCTTACTTGTCATCCTTGCGCATGCCGTTCTGACTGTTGAAGTTGAAGGGGTCTATAGCAGCTGAGGTTCCGAACAGGTCATCGAACTTGGTCTCCACAGCGGCCTGAGGGGTTAAAACGACAGACTCCGATTGAAAAACAAACCAAACACAAAACAATGATATTAGTTATAGTACAGTAATCCCTCGCTATATCACGGTTCACTTTTTGCAGTCTTGCCGTTTCATTTTTGCCTGTTTTTTACAGCGTAGGGACGTGCATTGTGATCTGCGTCCTGATTGGCTAAGACAGTTAAGTCTTGACAGTCATTCTCCTCTGTGCCGTGTCTCCTGTACAATACAGAATGCGTTCATGGTGGTAAGTGTACATAAATGTGGATGCTAGCAGTGTGACTCTCAAGTGGTGTATGTTTGCTAGTTTTTTTCCACGACAAAACCCCACAATGTCCCTGAAACGTTCTGCGCCGACAAAGGCACCTGTGGTTACACACAAAAGACAGAGGAAGACGACAACCATCGCACAAGCACTTGGACTTGTGGACGCACTGAAGGGAGGTAGAAGTTCCGCGGCTGTAGACGCCATTACACAATAAATGAATCTTGGGTTGAATCAGCGCCAGGACGAAGAGGTACAGTCAGAGGAACTGTTGAAATACACACCAGTCACCATTAATAATGTCTTAGGGTTTTGATCTTTGGTTTCATTCTATAATGCCCGACTTATTTTATTAATTCTAACGAGGTTTGAACTTTGAGAGTGTTTAAACAAGAAAGAAATGTGAGGAAATGTTAATGTCTGTCTGAGAAAAGTGTATACAGTGTGTGTTGAGGGCTTTTACAGCCTTAAAACATATAGAAGAATTGTCAAAAATAAAGACTACTACTTTGTAGATTTCACCTATTGCAGGTTATTTTCAGAACGTAACCTCCACGATAAACGAGGGACCACTGTATAAATACTTTAACCTTCTTTAATTCTCTGTTAGTTCCACAACTCACCGCACTCTCCTACCCGTGTTCATCTGCTTTATGTCTGTACTACGTCATAGACACAAAATGCCTTCATTACCCTGTTGCGTCCTGTGTTGTTTAGTTTCAACTATGTAAAAGACAATACAGTTAACATTAGAACATACTGACAAAAACATAATCCAGATGTTTTGACTTGAAACGATTAAAAAAACATGTTACTCATGTCCTGTTTCATCCCCTGTTTGTATATGCATTCCCACAGCGGAAACGTCTTTGTCAGATTGGACTGCTGATTACGACAGCGCAGGACCAGACCGACCCAGACGGGACACATTTACAGGGGCACCGTTCAGGGACGCTTGTCTGTTGTATTTACCGGCAGCGCGGGGATGTCTGTGTCCACCAGGTCGTCCGTCTCCACCACATGCTCCGACTCAGGGGACGAGGACTCAGCCGGGATCACGACCACGGGGCTGATGTGCTCCGACAAGGCTGACGCACGTAGGAAGTTAGGTGGGTTCTGTAAATATCACAGCGAAGAGCGCTTTCAATCAGCTCAGTTTTGTTCAATGGTTTTCTGTATCTGGACTCTTGCATTAAAAAAAAAAAAAAAATCAGAGAAAGATTAACGCACACAGACTGAACAGTGTTTTTCCTGTTGAGTTGGAGATTGTGTGGATATCATGCGTCTAGATTTGACATGAGTTTTTAAACAGTTAAAAAAGGAAGGTTGAAGATGACTAACAAGCACTTCTGCATTCATCACCAACTCCATGATGTTATCAGGCATCAGCAAAAGAGAAATTAGAATCTACCTGGGCCTGTCACGATAACTAATTTTGTTGGGCGATAAATTGTCCCAGGAATTGTTGCAATAAACGATAATATTGCCATTTTGAGAGCCTTTTTTCAACTAATATAACAATAATGGTATAATAATGCAAGTACACCCTTTTAAAGCTTAACATACTTGTATTTCTTAAGAATATTTAAAATTGGAATTATATTGTGGGAAAAAGACACTGTGTATATCAAAAATAAATCATCAAAACAACCAAAATTTGTGGAAACACCGTCTTTCAGACAGTGTTAAGGTGTGTGTGTTTTGTCTGGTGACAAGTACACCAGACAAAACACCAGACAAAGCCCCCCCACCCCTTGATGAATACAAGGGGGGGGGGCTACAAGATATGGAACTGGTACACTACATTGGTTCAGCTGTATACACCTGATCAGGGCTTGTAGGACTTAGGAGGTGTGAGGTCACCACATGTCTCTCTGTGACTCATGCGGTTTGTTTGTTTTTTTGGACTTGTTTTTTGTTTTGCCTTGTTTATTTTTTTTTCCTGTTGTCTCTGATCCTGTCATTGTGGGTCGTGAATGATGTTAGCGTATGAATGTAATTGTAATACTGTCCAATGGAAAATTCTTAAATATGAAAATATGGGACACCACAGCCAAGACAAAAGCATTTACAAGAAAGGAGGTGGATAAACATACCAGACGGGAATCTTCTCAGGTATTTGATTATCTTTTCATGTGCAGTGTTTGAAAGGCAAGTGGTAAAACTTGAAATGAAAATGACTTGTGATGTACTTGGGATTCTCAGAGAGGCTGAACAGTACAACCTGGCTCGATTCCACAGTATAAACATTTCAGATTTGCTGCTTCTGCCAAAATATGACAGTAAAAATAACGTTGAGGGACACGTCAAAAGTTCTGATAACAGCCGTGACTGATTTAAGGGAGTACAAGACACCAGAGCCCCAATAAAACAGTGTCGACACTCTATTAATAACCTGCATGGACGGCGTACAGCGTGGGTGCAGTGAATATGGGAAATACTTTAATGCAGGGGTGTCAAACTCATTTCACTCAGGGGCCACATTCAAATAGACTTGATCTGAAGTGGGCCGAACCAGTAAAATAATACCATAATAACGTATGAATAATGACAACTCCAAACTTTTCTCTGTGTTTTTAGAGTGAAACAAGTCAAATTATATGATGAAAATGTTCACATCTAAAAACT
>JAPTHA010000006.1:11795366-11818924 GCA_029814585.1 Gymnapogon annona | reverse complement strand
AGATAGATAGATAGATAGATAGATAGATAGATAGATAGATAGATAGATAGATAGATAGATAGATAGATGATAGACAGACAGATAGATAGATAGATAGATAGATAGATAGATAGATAGATAGATAGAGAGATAGAGAGATAGAGAGATAGAGATATATATAGATATACACGTACACCTATACACATTTGTTTATGAATATAAGAATATAACAATATATAAGTTTTGTGTATATACTATATACATGATGTACAGGTTTGGCAGTGTCATTATTTTGAATATGCCTTTATTAGTTCCCAGAGGGGAAATTTCACATTTCATATTATTGTTATTATTGTACAAACAACACATAACAGATGTTTCAGTAAGTTCACGCGTTTTGTAGCTTTGACACTCATAAAGGCAACATTTTTACAACTTGATGCTTAGAAGAAAAAAAAAAAACTTGCTTCGGTTCTCGTGTCGTTATTGACTTCCACGCAGCAGACATTTCCGGTTTTGCACATTTATGCACCTTTATCCCTCGTATTTTGCTTTTATATGACGCGTGAGGAATATAAGTAATACGTGCGGTGTATTGATCACGCTGTTGTTGATCACGTGACGTTTATGTCCTTTATTATTTTCTCACCTTTGGTCCGCAGCAGTGCAACTTTTACGGACGGAGCCTGAAAAGGATCATGTGTGTCCGTGTGCATGTGTTGATATTCACAACATCTGCAGCAGGTGTGAACGTCAGACCCCACCCCCCTTAAACTGCTCCCGGCATTTGGATATTTTCTCTGGCAACTGTCACTGACTCCTCCCACTGCGGTCAGCCATTGGTTAGAGCTCAAAACTGAACCCGCCCACACTATTAGTAATGTATGTCTGTAGGTTTTCAGCTGTTTTTCTCTCTTTTCTTTTCTTTTTTAAATAAGACTGGTATTATGTCATTAATTCACCTGTGATAAACCCTAATAAAACTGTGATTTACCCTCATATGATCTCAAGGGATGTTGTTTTAATACCCGCCTTCAAAAAAGCAAAAACCTACTTTATTTTAAGATGCATTCATTCTGTAAAAAAAATCTTCACGTGTGTGTGTGAAGATGGAGAAAGAGTCTGGGTTAATAAACCTCTTTGTTGTTTAAATCTGAGCAAACAGTAATACAGACGCTCTGTTGTCCACACAGGGCGGTGTGTGGACGGCATCACATTTTGCCTTTGAAACTTCCCACTTAAGAAGAGTAGTGTGATAACAATAGAGAAATAATCACTGCACGAGAGGAAGAATGGAAGCAGTCATGCTGTGCTAGTCATTTGTACCTCCTCTAGTAAACAACACCAGACTGGTACCAAAAATTACAACTGATCATGTAACAATACTTTACTGATCCTGAGGGAAATTGTTTTTTGATTGTTTGTTTTTTTTGCAAGCACTCCATGATAATCTAAAGATAGAAAGGTAGAAAATATTTTTTAAAAACTGGGAAACAGAAGTTAATTCATCATAAAACATACTATGTTCAATATATCTGCAATGTGTACATCACATACACGTTTATGCTCATGTATCTCACATATACTCCAATATAACAACACACACACATATACATATATAAACACATATGTGTGTATGTATACACACACATATATATATATATATACATACACATACACGTTATTGATCATCAGCCTCTGAAAATTGAATAAATAACCCTTTAAACCTTATACTGGCAATACAATGACAGTGATTTCATAGGGATCTTTGTGTTTATCTAAATGTCAGAAACTTGTCCCAAAGGGTCCTTTTTGTGGAATGAGTAAAAGTAAGTTGATCCTACTCAATGCCTGACCTGTAATATGAAGACGTATAATATAATGTGCTTCCAAGATGCATTCCTGCTGCATTGACAAATCCAAATTTCAACAGACTGCCATCCTTTGGGGCACAGGAGGAGC
Organism: Gymnapogon annona; assembly: GCA_029814585.1. Classification (NCBI taxonomy): domain Eukaryota; kingdom Metazoa; phylum Chordata; class Actinopteri; order Kurtiformes; family Apogonidae; genus Gymnapogon; species Gymnapogon annona. Next base: position 11,816,983 of record JAPTHA010000006.1, on the reverse strand, counting down.
CTGTGTGCAGTGTGTGGCTCAAGGCTGTCCCCTTCTGGTTAAACATGGAAACTAAAGCAATCAAAATTAAACATTTACACAAGCTGTTGTTACATGGAGAAATGTCATTTTCCGCTTTCAGGGATATATAAGAAAGCAGAGTAAATTAATAATAATTTCCTCTTTAAGCACCTATTATGAACAGTAGTCATGCTTTTAATGATGATAACTTAGTGTATAAATTATTTGCTGACCACTGAAAATAAGGCGTATATTGTCATATTAATAAAAATTACTCCTCGTGCAACATATGTAGCTCGAATTATTTCGTTAATTTAACATGAAAACCGTTTACAGGTTTTCACGTTTTTGTATAAAATTCTAAAAAATGAAATGAAAAATACTTTCCAGAATCGCGGCTTCTTGGGTTTTATTTGGTCAGCCTTTTACAAATGTAAACATGTATGGCTTTTATGATTAATATTATCTACGTATTATCGATACGTCAGTGTTAGTCAAATCATATTAAACACATATATTCAAAGTACAAAAATACATTCTAATATTAATACGTGGATGCAAATATTCTTATTAAAATTAATCAAACATGAGTAAACACGCCCAATACATTACAGTACATACAGTATGAGCATACAAATGAGGATGAAGTTAAAAAAAAGGGAAAAAATGCAATGAAATCTCGCGAGATTACGGTTGTAACGGAGTACTGGGGCTTGGTCTTGAAGTTTTCAGATGCATCTGTAGATGAATCATAACAGCATCAAGATGTCGGGACGATCAGGCCGCGCTGAGACCCGAAGTCGGGCTAAAGATGACATTAAAAAGGTCCTGGCGGCAATCGAGAAAGTGCGCAAATGGTATGTAGGCTGTCTTGGGGACAATATGGAGGGAAATGTATTAGTAGACCGTAGCCTGATATCTGCTGCGTCGCTCAACAAACTTCAGTCGGAAAAGTTAGATGATTGACTGGGCCGCCAACCAATCAATGGCCAGCTTTGACAGGAGAGGCGGGTCGGCTGACTTTTTCCGCCGAGAGCTGTCAATATGGCTACAGCAAAGCCTCACATGCTGCGCGCTGTAATTACACGACTGCCCTGTAGCCACCGTAACGAAAATATTAAACACCCTGCAACGTTTCTTCCTATTTTTACATGCTAGTTTAGTGCAAATAATACTTATAAGTGATCTGTACGGGATATAGATGAGCTATAACCTGTACTATCGATATATAAGGCATTTGTATTCACTGCATGCACAAATGTGATTACAAATGTGAACATGCCATCAAATGTGAAGCTTTGTTGTTAGACTTAAACCGAGCTCTCTTGAATTCCTAAAAAAAACTCATTTATTCTCCAGGGAGAAGAAATGGGTGACAGTTGGAGACACATCCTTGCGCATATTTAAGTGGGTGCCGGTAACAGAAACAAAGCAGGTGGGGACCCCTATTATGTCCAATTCATTGATGTGCATTGTTTTGTGCAACCCTGTCTATTAAGAATTTAACGATCACCTCTCTATTACCAGATATATAGGACCAAATCCACAGGTGGAGATGTTAGAGGGTTGAAAGATGTGGTCTTAGAAAACACTAATTCTCTTCTGGATTTTGCTGGTGAGTCTTAATAATAATTTCCAAAACCGACCCACTGCGCTGTGAAGATACTGATATTACTGTATGTTCATTTAGTTCATTTCAAATGTACATTGTACATCATATTCCGTGCTTTACACTTCAGATGAAAACAGCAACCAGAGTTTCCTGTCGGACGTTTATCAGTCGAAGATGGATAACAGCAGTAGCACATCAAGCTCTCAGCAAGTTAGCCCTCCACATTCATCTAGCCTCCGAACTGAAGACTCTCAGCCACCGATGCTGGGCCAGGAAACTGTGGATGGTATGTTTATTTATACAACAATTGTGTTTCTTCAATTATTTATAAATATGCGAATTGGATTTGCTGTGGTGACCCCGGAAGGGGAAAAAAAAGCCAAAAGAAATCATCATCATCATCATCATACAATTAATTTGTATTAATTCATAATACAGGAAGGACATTCTTAATCTCTGTCAACCAAATGAATACAACACAGTTTAAGGAGGGTGTTTATTTTATGTACTATATATGTATAAGGAATCTCCAATACTACTACTACTACTGTTTCTATTTTATTTAACTGTACTGTTATGACCACAGACTGAGACTTCTAAGTTATATTACAGAACCCCACAGAAGACCTTTTCTGCCTGTGGCCACTACTCGGACAGATGAAACATGGACACGATACTAAACATGTGAACAACACTTTCACTTGTTCACAAATTGCCCTTACTTACATTCAGTGCTAACATCACGGTCAATATTTTGTGCAACATTAGCTTTTATTCCTTCATCTTGTGTTACAGTGATATTTCTTATTTATTCATTATTCATTACATTCATTTCATCCATTACATTAATATTCATATTTATTGGTTTTTATACCTATTCACTGTCACTTTTATATGGTTAACTGTCTACATAAACAGGTACATTAATTATTTTTTCAATTTGACAAAGTACTATGTTATCCTATCATATCTTAACTCATCTTTCTTATCTTGATAAGAATATACCCCTTGTGTGAATGCAGAGCCAGTTCATTCCGGACAGGAAGGGGCAGATGAGCCTCCAACTCTCATCAAGGAAGACCTTCTATCATCAGGAACTGTCAGACGGAGCGCCCCAGACACACAGGTGTCTTATGAAAACAGAATGAAGGAGGACCTTGACCTCATAATCAATTAATTATCAGTAGTCTTAGGAATATAATATTGATGTTAAATTACAGTAAATCTTTCTTTACAAAAATGTTTAATTTAAATACATGTTTTCATTCTTGTTTTACAGGAAGATGTGGATGAATCAGGCGCTCCTCCTTTAAAGAAGATTTGCACAGGAGAAAATTCTGTTCTGAGATAGTTAATTTATAATCTGATTTTGTCAGAATCTCACCGTATCTTTCCTCAGTTTTTGTCAAATTTGCTATGCTTAGGTTCTCTTATTAAGCAACTATTACTCATTGTATTTCAACCAATGGCAAACTTAACTACTTACTGATAAATCTGTTCTGAATAATTCCTTTTTAAAATAATTAAGATTTCTGCAATTTCTGTGACAAGGCATTTGTCTTCGACTTGTAGGCTGTGTGATTCTATTCACATGTTGTAAATGGGTCGTTTTTGGCTACAAATTGCTTCTGACTTAATGTTTATGCAGTTGAACTTTACTTTTGCATGTTGCCCTATCTTTATTTGAGTTTTACAGAATACTTTGAAAATGTGTTTATTGTAGATCCATGCAGACTGATGGTTAGATGGTTCATTATGCATAAATATGATGCTCTTTCTTGGGCTGTTTGCTAAGCTTATCACGTGCAAGAATAAATGCTTTTTTAAAAATATTTATAATTTGCCTGTTTATAATTAAAGGTGCTCATGTAAACTAAAATAAATGCTGCTGTCAGTGTCGGTTCACTGATTCCAGAGGACTGAAATTCATTGGCTATATGCGGTGGAACCGTTTTTCATGCATGATGAAGGTAAGCCTCTGGTAGTCCATTGTTCACACTTGCTCCAAAGGGAGACCAGACAAGGGGTCTACAAAGGCAATAATCAAAGAACAGTCTATAGTATTACCATTTCAGGACACAAAGAAAATACTGGAACGCGTTTATGATTGTAACATAAAATAGACCATGCATGCTTCGTTGTGGTCACCTGACCTCTAGCTGCTACTGTACTGTATATTCCACGAGGGGCGTGGTCCAGTCGAAGCGGGCTGACCCACACTGACAATAGACAAGCAGACGCATCCAATCAGACGACAACTTCAATCCAGTTGACGAAGGCGCCTCACTGAACGGGCCAATCAACGCCGAGAGGAGGCGGGGCTCACCGACGACGCTCGTTGCTGCCGGGGAAACGGCGTACCAAGGGTACTACGGAATTGTGCCGGTGGACTAAGAAACTCCCGCCATTTCGACAAGAAATTAACCTCTTGATTGAACCACGTTACTTTTTTAAAGAAAGAATCACGATCGCAGTGTAACGATAGCGGGAAGTTGTGGCTCAACGAAGACAGTTGTTTATGCGCGGACAGGCCTAGTTTAACAAGACTTGGATCGTACAGCGCGCCAGACCTCCCGCACTGAGCTTTGGCTTTTGCCGCGAGTTTGATTTCGGGGCGGCTTGCACTCTTTCGTGACCGTCTGAAGACGCTAAAAGTTTCTCGGTTGTCCAGAGAAACCAGTCCAACAACAACGTATATCTCAGGCATTTAATGAAACCGATATGGCAACGGCACCAAAGGAGAAGACGAGGATGCGATGAGGCGGGCGGCGAGAAGCGCACTGTTATTGTTTTGCAACGACATAGCAAACCAGCCTACTAGCTAGTCGGCTAACTAGCTGCTACACGTTGAGAGCCGGGCCTGCCGGCGGTAACGTGAGACGTGCTATCGTCAGGCGGTAACAGTTTGGACACTTGGATACATGCTCGGGTCATATTATTGTATATCGCCACACTAGTTTGTTGCTTGGAGGTTTTGCTTTCCTGTTGGTACCAGTGCCATTTGTGGATTTACAATGGCGCCGCTTTTGGGCCGGAAACCTTACCCACTGGCTAAACCGCTAGCCGAGCCACCAGGCCCGGGAGAGGAGATCTACATCATCGAGCACACCAAGGAGGCCTTCAGGAACAAAGAGTATCCTTAACGTGATGCTGCTGACGTTTAGCCACCCGGCGAGCTCAGCTTGTGTAATGAACTAGATATATTATTGTGTTGGCGGAATTATGCCTGTTATGAGTGAGTTGACCAACGTTACATAAGCGTGTCTAAGCTGCCACTTTGCACCCATTATGCGATCTCCGCCGGGAGCAGTTTATATTGAATGTACATGCTTGCCAGCTAACGTTTACAGTTTGCTAATTAGCTCAGTGTAGCCTACTATCTATTGAATTTTACAAGTAACAATAGCGGCTTATCTGGCACATAACTCATGTCTTATACTTTTTTTAAATGCACAGATAAGCTGGAGGGTCGCTTTCACGCTCTGTTTTTATGACCCGCTGTCAGTTATCCGTGCTAACAGGCTTAGCTAGCACGCTGCTAACGTTAGTATCCCATTTTGTCACAAAAGCCCATCGTCCGCCTGCGCCGGTTGAAGCCGTTGCTCGGTTAGATAGCCGTTAGCATACGAGCCTCTATAAAGTTAGCTAGTTGGTAGCTAATGTCAAAGTTGTCTTTTATGTTTTGTGATGGCATGTGGCTGCTTACTGCTCAATAGTTGAACTGTATTTCAGTTAGTGTATTTCAGTGGATACCTTTGCCCCCCTGTTCAGAAGGCGCTCGTGTGAGAACTTGAGATGTTATGATAGGTGGTTGGCATAATTGGCAAAACAATGGCGGCAGTGACACATACACTCCTTTGGGTTGGCTTTCGTATTCGGTTTACAGTTTGCTGGATTTGTCTTCTGGCAGTTCCAAAGCTTTGCTCATGATGGCGTGTGTTCGATCCGTTACTATGTAAGGACAAGGATCTCCGCATGTGGAACAGCTGTAGTCTTTGAAACTTGGCCACCCATGTCAATTTCAAGCGTTGCCATTAACGGTTAAAATGAGAATGTCCCAAAATTGCTCATTGTTATTGTTATTATTATTTTGGTCTTGCTTTCTCTTGAGTTGTCAGATGAGAGCTCCCCTTGCCTTCTGGGCTGTTAGGGTGTAATCTCTTGACATTGAAGCATCTTACTTGACAAAGTGAATGTATGTCTATTTTAATGAAAATTTAATTTCCTTGATCAAATATTTACAGAGAGCATGAGGCGCGCTTACAGAGGTACAGTGAGCGTATATGGACGTGTAAGAGCACTGGAAGCAGCCAGCTTACACACAAAGAAGCATGGGAGGAGGAACAAGAAGTCACAGAACTGTGAGTACTACTTTAAAGGCCTGAGTCTCTGTGAACCATCTCAAGTTGCTTGTTATAAAAAAATACCATTTGCCGTGTCTTGTTTTGAAAATGGAAACAGACTTTGGACTGTCAGTTCCCTACAGTGCACCATCGCGACAGTTTAGTTGATGGGGTGCATTGGTGGGACCATTAAACTGTCAATTACCTCTGAATATTACAACCACATCTGGGTATGCAGATGCTCTTGCAGTCTCATTGAAATGACAAAGTGTCTGCCAGAAGCTCAGTGGTATCACAGAAGAACAAAGCTCCTCTGGTGAAGGTCGCTTTGTTGCTTTGCTATGATTGGATGAATCTCGTGCTCCTCCTCTTATTCTATTTAGAGGGTGTGTGATTGAGTCATCCTTGAATCTGGAAAGGCCACCTGCAAGTTCCCTTATCCTGACCCGTAACGGGGAAATGTAGTGACTTTCATATCTGGAATAACTGTATCTTTAAACTCAGTCACCACCAGCTTCGTATATGTTTTGTATGTACTCGTACAGGCAAAGGGTTGCCAAGCTGTAGGTGCAATTAGAGATGTCAGAACAAAGACGGGGCTCAGCTGCTCAGTCGCACAGGATCAGGAGCTGTATTTAAACTCTAATTATATCAGCCAATAGACTTTGCGTCCCCTAGTGGCCGCTTTCATCCTATTGTTGCCTTATTATGTAATACTCTCAACCTAAACCTTGTAATGAATGGAGTGTTGGAGGTAGTAAGGAACATTAATTGCGATGACTGTGAGGAATCCAACAAATGTAAATCATTGTTCAATAGTTTAAGCAAATGTTGGTATACAATTTTTGATGCTCTGTGCTTCAAACCACAATATCTGAATAATATTATATCTTATGGATATAGTGTTCATGACAATAATGATTGGCATCTGGAAAACAGTCTCAGCAGCCCTTTTTTCTTTGACAGAGCAAAGAAAAAGCAGGATTAAAAGCAAGTAAACTCGGTGTGAAATAAATCTCAACAAAAAAGTGCCTAAGTCTGTGGGGGCAGTCACAGTTGTAAACATTTGTATCAGCAGTATTTTTTGTATTTTTTTTTCTCTACTGAACTGTCTTTGTGTGTACAGACTACAGGAGGAGTATCCGCAGTGGTTTGAGAAACCAGTCCTGGAGATGGTCCACCACAACACTATTTCTTTAGACAAACTAGTTGAAATGGCCTGGTTGGAAATACTCACCAAGTATGCCGTTGGGGAAGAATGCGATTTTGTGGTTAGTATAACGTGTTACTTTCTAAACCTGTTGAATTTCCGTTTTGAATATTGTATGAATTTCTTCAGAAGTCATTCAGGATGACTAATACTTTGAGTTATCAGACTGTATGTGATTTTGAACCATCAGATGCGTTGAATTATTCAAACATGTATTCAACTGAAAATTTTCTGTCAATAATTCTATTGTTATGCATCAGTATGAATGCCAATTATCTAATGTAGCAGGTGTAAAAGTTGAAGAATGTGTTAAAACAAAACCTTCCATGTAGTGTCATGTAAGGTGTTCTGATCTTTTTTTTTTCCTTTTCAGGTGGGGAAAGACAAAAGTTTACGAGTGAAGGTGATTAAAATTCATCCCCTAGAAAACCCAGAGCCTGAGACGGGGGAGAAAAAGCTGGAGGGTGCCTGTGACTCTCCATCCAGTGACAAGGAGAATGCCAGCCAGGAGAATCAGCGAAAGGAGCCTCCTCTCCGAGAAGAGGAGAACAGGAGAGAGAGCCTGAGTAAGTACCATTAAAAGGATTAACTACCAACAGTCAAAAATATATACATTAAACTCTCTTCAGAGTTTACTTCAAGTTGGGGTTTTTTACTCCTCGAACATAAGTGTGATAGAAAGTAAAAATGCTGTGAATCCTTTGCTTTATTACAGTTAAATGTATACTTTTTTCATACACTTTGCTGAAAAGGTCACATTTTTTTCTGTCAGGTGACAGAGCTCGGCGATCTCCAAGAAAACTTCCCACTGCCATGAAGGAAGAGAAGAAAAAGTGGGCAATGCCAAAATTTCTTCCTCATAAGTATGACGTAAAGCTCATCAGTGAGGATAAGGTTTGTATTCCACTGTCGTTGGTTGATAAATGTCTTAAGTTTTGTGTCGAGTCTAACTCAACAGTCTGCTGTGCTTTGCAGTACATATAACCATGCATCTTCTAAAGTCATATCTTCCACTCTGGTTTGTAGGTGATCAGTGATGTCCCAGTAGACAGCCTTTTCAGGACTGAACGGCCTCCAACCAAGGAAATTATGCGCTATTTCATCAGGCACTATGCTCTGAGATTGGGAAAAGCAGAGAGCGCCCCCTGGGTGGTTGAGGATGAGTTGGTGAAAAAGTTCAGCCTGCCCAGTAAATTCAGTGACTTCCTGCTTGATCCACACAAGGTAACTTATAAATGGTGATGTTTACCCACTATGTAACAAAACAATTTTGTGCTTGTCTCATGTACTCCTGTTTGTTTTCTTAGTTCTTGGCTGAGAATCCCTCTGCGAAGCGTAAGAGCTTATCTTCTGAGGGAAAACCTAGCAAGAAGCTTAAGACTCAAGACACTCCAGGGGAGGACTCGGGAAGCGAGAAGGTAGAGAAGAAAAGAAAAAAGAAGAAGGATGCTCTGGGGATGCCCCTTAGTCCCTCTATTTGGGGCCACATGCAGGTTAGCCACTGAAAATGTTTGTTTTTAACATTGTAAAACCTTAGAACCAATATGTGATTTCACTTCAAATTCCAAAGTTTTGCTTGATAGTTTCATGTCGTCTTCTTTCCAGAAAATAAATATGAATGGTTCTCCGCTCAAGGCAAAAAACTCAGGAACTCCAAAGAAAGGAGAAGGCAAGAGCACAGCTCCCTCGACTCTAAAACCAGGGAAAAAATCAACAGACAAAAAAGATGGAAAGAAAAGTGGAAAGACGGGGGATAAGAATGTCCTGAAAGCATCTAAGAAAGATGACAAAGGCGGTCCTAAGATGAAACAGATGACGCTGCTCCATCTGGCTAAGAGCACTCCTGCTGGAAGCCCCAAGAAGAAAGCCAGAAGTTCGAGCATAGGAACGCCAAAACTCGGGAAGCCATTGCATCCCATGGCTCTCCATCTTCTACGATACTATAAAGAAAACAAGGACAAGGAAGACAAAAAGAATTCTCTTTCTTGTCTTATTGCTAAGGCAGCCAAGACATTGTCCTCTGATGACCGGGGTCGTCTGCCGGAGGAGCTCAGGGACATAGTGCAGAAACGCTGGGAGCGTCTGGAGGAAAAGAAACGCTGGGCAGCCATGACTGACGAAGAAAAGCAGGAAGAGATGAACAAGAAACGTCAGAAACTGCGAGAGAAGGCCAGGGAGAGGCGTGAAAAAGAGATGCTTGTGCGTCGTGAACAATCACGTAGATATGAGGACCAGGAGATTGAAGGTGGGAAGACACTGCCAGCGTTCAAGCTTGTGGACATGCCTGAAGGGCTTCCAAACACTCTCTTTGGGGACGTCGCTATGGTGGTGGACTTCTTGCACTGCTACGCAGGGCTGCTAATGCCAGAAGACCAGTATCCCATCACAGCAACAGCTCTAATGGAAGCATTGGCGGGAGACCGATCTGGATTCCTCTACCTGAACCGTGTGCTGGTGGTTCTCCTGCAGACGCTGCTACAGGATGAGCTGGCCGAAGGCTACAGTGAGCTTGATATGCCTTTATCAGAGATCCCTCTGACCATGCACTCTGCATCAGAGCTGACACGGCTGTGTCTGCGTCCGTGTGATGCCCATGGCGAAGAAAGTGGCCAGGGCTCAGAGGACTCAGGGGTCAAGGGCGGCTTTGATGATGTGGTTACAAGTGAATTTTTGGAGAAGCTGGAGACAATTGAAGTGTTTGAGCTCAGTCCAGAGGAGAAGGTCAACCTTCTAGTGTCACTTTGTCACCGCATACTCATGACCTACTCAGTGGAAGACCATGTTGATGCAATGCAGCAGCGATCTGCTGAGCTGTGGAAGGAGCGTCTGGCGATGCTCAAGGTGGTCAATGATCGCAAGAGGGCTGAGAAGCAAAAGCGCAAAGAAATGGAAGACAAAGGTACAGTAACTATTGAGGTCTTTCTGTAATTTAAGAGGTTCATTAGTTTCTTGAAGGCGATGTATCTTTCTTCCTCTCACTTCAAATAGAGAATTAAAATGAAGATGTAATGTAGGACTAAATACAAAGCCTGCGTACATTGTCTTTTTAATCTTGATATATTGTAAAGATTTATGAGTATTTATTTTCCATGGCATCTTGTGTGACTAGACTCTTGTGACTGACTTGAAATTTTTTTTTCTTATTCTTCTTTTTCTTTCCCTGCCGTAGTCAAAGAGGAAGGTGGCACACCCAAAGAAAAGAAAAAAGAGAGTGTTGTAAAGAAGGAGAAGGAAAAGGAGAACAAAAATGAAGTCAAAGTGGAGCCTGAGCCGGAGGATATGATCAGCTCAGTGAAGAGCCGGCGGCTGATGGCCATGCAAGCCAAGAAGGAGAAAGAGGAGATGGACAGACAGAACAAAGGTAAACTGAAGCAGGTCACTCTCATCACAGAATACTTATTTTTCATTGCGACCTTAAATGTAAGGCAAGTGGTATTACATTGACTTGTACCTGTACCATGCAGACTCCGATTTTGCTCGTGTCAGATATGGAAGCCTGAGAAATGATTAATTAGATGACAGTTCACTTGGCTTTTTCTCACACTTACATTTTAAGTTTCATTCCTTATAGAGCGAATGGAGAAGGAGGCTGAAGAGGAACGAGCGCGTAAACAAAGGGTGGCTGCAGAAAGGACCTTCCAGGATGGTGTAAGCAAAGCCAAACTTGTACTGCGCAGGACCCCACTGGGAACAGACAGAAGTCATAACCGGTCAGTATTGGACACAGGCAGTAATGATGCACAAATTAAAACAAACCTTTTCCATTGATGGCTTTACATGCTTGATCTGAAGCCATAATACAATCCTGTCGTTGTTCAGGTACTGGCTGTTCTCTGACGTGGTTCCTGGTCTGTATATTGAGAAAGGCTGGGTAAATGAAAGCATCGACTACAGCTTCACCCCTCCGCCTGAGGAAAAACCAGCACTGGAGCCCGAGATGGAAGAAGATGAAGATGCTAGCTCAGCTATTACTCAAGATTCTGTTACTACACAAGGTGGTGTGGCTTCAGTTTTTTTTATTTTTTTTAATATGAGTAATCAATAGGAATCTGAATTTGAAGAAAATGCATAAATCTGTATCAGTGTACTGTCCAAACTCATGACATGGGGAAAAGTAATTAACACCAGAGTATAAAAGCTTAACTTTGTTTTCAGTTTTCACAACCTATTACTGCATACAGAGCGACCATTCTTTCTGTTGATGATTGACTGAATTGTTTGATTATGTTGTAATAGCTGAAAAGGATGATGGCAGCATAGATGGTGCTATTAGTGAAGGGGCCCAGCAGGGAGCAGCATCAGAGATCTGCAAAGAAACTACGACCCCAAAGCAAGGACAAAACCTCTGGTAAGAGGGCTCCCTCCTCTCCTCCTCTCCCCACTCAGTAATGTGCTCTTCATTCATACACGTCTTACCTCTTACACAGGTTTGTATGCGATAATCCAGCTGACTTGGAGGAACTGCTGGAGAGTCTTCATCCTCAGGGAGTTCGAGAGAGTGCACTGAAGGCAAAGATACAAAACCGGTAAATGCAGTCAAAGTCCAAACAAATTAAAGTCGCTTTTACATCCTGACAGCTTTTACTTTTCGGTTCACAAATTGTTTTATTGATTCTCATGAAAAACATGGAAGACTCCAGCTAAAGTTGTCTTGTTTATTTAAGCTGTGTGTTTTAAATGTATTCAGATCTGAATGAAATATGGTAGATGATTATTTCTGTCATCAGGTCCAAAGTTGCTGAGTTATGTTTTTAGTTTGCAGACAAATGTGGAATCGCTCACATTTTAATGGGAAAAAGTCCCGATTGCTGAGCCCTGCATATGTAGTAGAGGGTTGAGTAAAAGTCAACTACATACAGCAAAAGTAAGTCCAAAGCTGTTGAACTCATGTCACAGATACCAGGATATCCTCCACTCCATCCATCTGACCCGTAAGGGAAAGTCTGGCCTCAGGACCTGTGACGGCAACGAAGAACTGCTCAAGTACATGCGCTGTGACATCCAGGAGATAGCCTCACGCCTGCAGAAGGGGGGTCTGGGGTACATGGACGATGACACAGACATTGAAGAGCAGGTGATTATTTTTCGACTGATAAGAAACACAGGAAGCATTGATCAGTTGTATTATTTTTGACATTTGCATGTGTCTGCACCCTGGCTGACGCTTTCCACCATTGATTAATAACTGTGTTTCATCACTCGGACACAGCTGAAGGACATGGACAGCCTGAAAGACTTTGGCGAGTGCATCATCACTATTCAGGCCTGTGTCATCAAGAAGTTCCTGCAAGGATTCATGGCCCCAAAGCAGAAAAAGAAGAAAAGGCAAGGAGGCGAGGAAAGCAGCAAGGCTGAGGAGGTGGACGAGGAGAAGAAACTGGCAGAGGAGGCCCGGGTAAGAGGACAGCACAGTTTGTAATTTAACTGGATCAAAAGGGCTTTTTGGACAGTGAGCGACATAAGCGAAACAAGAACATGCAGATCTACCTTAGATCAACAGTATGTGCTCCCATCCCAATTAATGTAACATTATATATTATTGCTTTTTTTTTTTTTTAGGTGGCGACTGCTGTAGAGAAGTGGAAGACTGCCATCAGAGAGGCCCAGACATTTTCTCGGATGCACGTGCTGCTGGGAATGTTGGATGCTTGTATTAAGTGGGACATGTCTGCAGAAAATGCCCGATGCAAAGTCTGCCGCAGGAAAGGTAAATGACAATCTAGCCACATTTTTCTAACTTTAATGAAAGGGAATCTTACAGGTCAGTGGTAGCTGATGTCTGGTGGTGTTCCTTGTCTGGATATTTACAGCTGATCCCATCAACATTCTGTGTCATGAAAGATGTCAACACTGAGTTAATCCAGTATAAACTGTTGTACTGTTGACTGTACTCATGGTCCTCAGTAGTTGGAGTGAAGGGCTGTCATAATTCTTCTGTCTTACTAGTGATGAGGCAAAAGTCTTCTATAGTGAAGCTGATGGAGCGTCTCAGCAGGTACAGGGCAGAGTAGGCTAGAGTCAGGCAGATCCACATACCACGGCCCCGCAGGCCCTCAGGTGAACCTGTAATGATAAGACAAGTCCACAGCAGCAAGTTATTGCATCTGTCGTCAGCAGTCCAGGAGGAGTTAGACTGAAAAAGAATAATAAGCCAGAAGAAATGCAAAAATTTGTTAAAAAAGAAAGATGAAGCCACTTCCACAGCTAACAACAGGTTAACATGTCCTTTGGTGCCTTCCAGGTGATGACGAGCGACTCATCCTCTGTGATGAGTGCAACAAGGCCTTCCATCTGTTCTGCCTGCGGCCGGCATTGTACCGCATCCCTGCTGGCGAGTGGCTGTGTCCGGCCTGCCAACCCACCGTGGCCAGACGAGGCTCCCGGTCAAGGTAAAAGAAAAAGATGATGTCTTATACGCGGCATTTTTTTCATCTTCAGATCTAACTGTAGTGGATACCTCTTGTTTCAGGAACTATAACCAGGACACGGATGATGAAGAAGATGAAGAGGAGGAGTCTGACGAGGAGGATTCTGACGAAGTCGACGATGAGGAGGAGGATGAAGAGGAAAATGACTACACGGCCATGGGCCACAGCTGTGAGTGTTGATTGTGGAAACTGCCACGGCCACACGCGTCAACAAGGACATGTTTTTTTTTTTTGGTCATGTGACCCATGACATGACAATTATGAGAATGATTTAGTTATTTTTTTTAATCACTCTTTCTGTATGTCGCACACATACAGAAATGCAAAAACAGCAAAATACAACAGGTTCATTAAAGTTCAATTACATTTTCCTAGAAGCAACCTCGTGCTTGTGTTTCTAAAATCGCAGCCCTCGGTATTCAGTTTGGAATGAGAGGAATGTTGACGGGTATTTTCGTCCCCATTTCTCCATTGTCTGTGTGTTGTCATGTAGCACAGTCGAGGTCTGGACCGTCCTTTGAAGCTGGATCACAGTGTGGTTTCACTCAGACTATGTGGCAGGATGATCCCCTCTGTCAGTTCAGGGACGCACGAGGAATAACAACGTGCACTTGCTCTGCCGAGTCAGAGCTGATTCTCCTCGCCCGATTAATTAAATGTTCCACAACTTGATTAAAACTTCAGATCCGTCACATATGCACGAGGACGTCAAAGGTGAAAACGCCCCAAGGCTGCATTTTGTTGCATCTTGACCTGAGACCTTGTCTTGTTTCTTGTCACAGTGAGATCAAGGAAGAAAATGAAGCAGACCTCGTCCTCCCGGCAGAAAAGTTCAAAAAGTAAATCTAAGAAGCCATCGTCTTCAAGTAGCAAACAGAGAGGCGGTCCCAACAGCCCCGCAGACATCGACGAACTGGTGAGAAACAGGACACACAACCCTCAGAGATAACTGCTGAACAAGTGACTCTTCATTATGTGTTAAAGTTCAGTCTAAATATTGACGACAACTAGTAGGTACCGTATGGGAGGACTCGTTCCTGGTGGATTTGTTTTCCATCTCAACTGATTTGTCGTCAGTGTGTTGGATGTGACTGAGTGAAGTGGTTGGTATTTCCGCTCCGCGTGAACTGTAGGGTGTGTTTGCTGTTGACCAGGTGCGGCAGACGACCCAAACAGGAGTCCGCCGGCAGGTGTTAGAACTGGAGAAGTGTGAGGAGATCTTGAAGAAACTGATGAAATTTCGTTACAGCTGGCCTTTCAGGTGAGAACAACACTTACACTGCTTCTTTTATGTTCTCCAGGGAGTCATTTTAAGTCGGGCCAACATCACTCACTAGAGAACTTTAACAATGACTGAGTCTTTAGTACAGAATATGCGAAGGCCTCAGACTAACAGGAAGTAGTAGAATACACCATCTCCTTCCTTTGTACTCTGCAGAGACCCTCACTTCTCTGCAACGTAATGAACCTCAGTGTAATGCTCTTTCCAACAAAAACTGGATTTTTTTGTTGAAGTTTTACATAATACATTAAGACAGGGTTTCTTGTTTGATTCTTCAGTTTTTTGTTTAATAAGGCCATTTTAATGCCCGGGCCCACAAACAAATGAATATTCAACAAAATACAAGGTGAGAAGCACTAGATCTGGAGCTCAGTGCAGCCCATGACTTTGAAAATCAACAAGCCCGAGGAGTCCTGTGCTTATTCCCCAGTAATAGGTCAATTCAGCACTGAAAACCAGGTCAGACTTGTGTGTTTCTTCCATGGAAACACACCAGACGACATATGCTGCTTTTATGTCTTCAACGGATAGCTGGCGTCATCTCATCTGTTTTCTCACTCTGCTTTCAGGGAGCCCGTGTCCTCAGAAGAGGCCGAGGACTACCTGGACATCATCTCACAGCCCATGGATTTCCAGACCATGCTGGGAAAGTTCAGCCAGGGCTCATATCGCAACAACCAGGACTTCCTGGATGACATGAAGCTGGTCTTCTCCAATGCAGAAGAGTACAATCAGCAGGGCAGCACTGTGCTCTCCTGTTTGGCCAAGACGGAGCAAACCTTCACCGAGCTCCTCCAGAAGCTGCTGCCCGGCCTCAGCTACCTCCGCAGGCGCTCGCGCAAACGCGCCTACCAAGCACCAGCCACATCAGAGGAGGAAGAGGAAGATGAAGAGGAGGAGGAGGAAGAAGAAGAAGAAGAAGAGGAAGAACCACCGAAGAAGATGCAGAACGGAAAGAAGAAGAGTAGAAGTAGCAGAGCACAGAGGCATGAGGAGAGCGAGGAAGAGGAGGAGGAAGAGGAGGCGAGTGGCAGGAGGAGGAGTA
Source organism: Gymnapogon annona (assembly GCA_029814585.1). Taxonomy (NCBI): domain Eukaryota; kingdom Metazoa; phylum Chordata; class Actinopteri; order Kurtiformes; family Apogonidae; genus Gymnapogon; species Gymnapogon annona. Next base: position 11,801,063 of record JAPTHA010000006.1, on the reverse strand, counting down.
AGCGGACCTCAGGCAGGAAGGAGAACAAGGTGCAGGGAAGTGATGACGAGAGGGAGAGCCGCAGAACTCGGCAGCGGGGAGGGAGGGGCGATGCGGCGAGTAGTGACGAGGATCGGCCCAACCAGCGACATTCCAAGCGACTGAAACGCTCGTGAAGTTCAGGGTCCTTTTTTTGTTATTTTGTCTTTGCTTTAAAATCCCGGTTTCGCACTTGGGAAATCGATCGAGAGAACTTTCATCGCCTCCTCTTCGACAGCCAGCGGGACTCAATCCTCAGAAGGACTTTTTGTGCTATTGAATTTCTGTTCATATTTTGAAATAAGAAAAACTGATTTATATTTGTAACATGTTTAATATCAGCAGTGTTTTTTTTGTTTTGTTTTTTTCAACCAAGAAATTTGAAACATTAGAGATAATGGAGAAGTCCTCAAAGCTCTTAAGACACTTTGATTAGAATTTCAGTTCCAGGTTGACGACCTCACACAAGTGTAATTTGACTTGAAACACCGAAGGCATTGCGGGTGGCTGTGTTTCTCCGTTCACACCTGACGCCTTCGCACCGTGATCCTGTCTCTACCCTCCACTTCCATCACCTTTTAATGACGGGCGTTAAACATGGGTGACTCCGTGAGTTAATGTAGCTCAACACCCCCGTGCAGACACTGATACTTCTATAAATGTGTATCCTCCTCCAAATTGCTCTTACTACGTAGAACCATTTTATCTCGGTCAAATGTAAGTTTCTAGACACACATACGATAGGATTTTACTAGTTAGTCTTGTTTTTAAGCAGAGTCACAAATACAGAATTAAGACAAACACTCAACTATTTTTATTGTTGCTCGTGTTGAAAATGAGCGCCATCTCAGCTTTTGAGGTCAAAATTGGTTTTTAAAAGTTTCGACCCGGCTTTTCTCGGTGCACCATCGTGGGACCGACCGGCCCCTCTGCTCTGCAGTGCCCTGCCACTTTAAAAGAACTGGTACCTCAATGCTCCGCCAGTTTGCACTCCCTTTTTGTGTCAAGTGCATCTGTTTGGTCATCAGGACCACACTTCACTGAAACCACCTGCATAGACGTTTGTAAACAGTGTTGAAAACAGCAGATGTGATGTCTGTTAAGAAAATGGGCATTTTTGAATATTTGATAATTTTTGCACATTTTATTTGGTATTGTAAATGAAACTTGTCAGCTGGTCTCAAGTCACATCCGCTAAATTTGTAAGCAGGGCTCTCGTCAGTGCAGAGAACACGTCAGGACGCCTTTTGTTTCCCCACCGTCTCAGTACAAGTGGTCAAATTTGCCAGCAGGGTTTTTGTTTTTGTTTTTTTTATCACAACTAAAGCCTCTCGTCGCTTGTTTGTTGACTTAACAGGCTGAGGTCAAACCAGCTCCTCGGAGACCAGTCAAAGCCTCCAGCACGTCCCAGCAGAGGCACCAGATGGTGCTCTACGCCTGCACTTGGAGTCTTTTTTGTTTTGTATTTTCCCTCCCCCTTGTGGGTAAACGTACTGACATCACTTTAAACGCAACACCTGACAGTGTATGTACAGTCCCGGTGAGTTCTGGCACTTGATTTGTATTTAGTACAAAGACACACTGGGCGGGAAAACTGTTACAGCTCAACGTCTGCATGGGCTCCTCTTTCAGGACGCATTAGTGCAGACGTGTAGATCTACTGTTGTATATACCGAGGCAGCGGCTGGTTTGCCCTCTTCTGTTTGTACTGTGCTGTTTTCCTGTGTTGCTCTAGTGCTGTTGACACTTAGTGTTTTCTGATTTCATTTGGCTCCTGATTTCTTCCCCTCTTTTTTTTTTTGTTTTGCTTTGTTCCTGACTTGATTTTTAAAATAAATGTTTATCATTTCAGCGAACAAGCAAAAGCGACTGCCCCTCTCTAAATGAGACCTGACTGTAAATGCTTTCTTTATTATTGAAGGAACTGCAAAACTCTTTTTACACTTCCTTTTTTTAATATATATATTTATAGTCTAAATCTGGGCAGGGTCGGAGGATTCACATGTGTAAAGAATTTCCAATAAAGGCTATGGATGAACCACGCAGTTCTCCCTGTTTTTTTGCTTTTTTTTTGGGCTGACATCACTGCCATCTGTAAACCTGATAATGATTGGGGGGGGGGAGCGGGTCAGGCTGCGACCACCGACCAATGTCTTCTTTACTTTTAAATAAAATATCAAACATGTTTTGCACTGGTCTCGAGTCTTTCTCTAAAACTTAAATTCACACACGAATAACGGTTGCATTAAACGTCCTCTGACGGTTGTACGTTGAATTGTGTTGCATAAAGATCAATTGACTCGTGTAAAAGCAGGCGTTCAATGTTTTTATCTTAACTGCATTCATCTGTTTTTTTTCCCCTTTCTTCCTTCCGTTAATCAATTTGGTTTATAAATATTCAGAAGAATGCTAAAGCAGAGATTCAAATCTAGATTTAGTCGATTCCTTGGGGAAATTCTTTTGTCCTTGAATGAAATCTGAATAATTTCCACAACAGTCTGTCCTCAGTCCAATGACACACTTTAGTCCAAACATCCAAATGATCCAAATACATACTAATTATTTAAACAATTAAATGGAAAATCTGCACTATCTGTCTTTGGAGGAACTCTTCAATGTGTTACATGGAAAATGTGTAAAAGAACTAAAGCGTTCAGACAGTACTGGACATGTGTGTGTCTGGTACTGGTACCAGTAAACTGTCAAGGACATAAACACATCACACACTAGACGGGTGATGCAGAGACTGTATCTGAAGGATTCAAGGAAGTTTGTTGTCCTTCTATCCAAACACAGAAGGAAACTGGATACAGTCACCTTAGCCATCGCAATAAATATATAAATAATGAATATGTTAAGATTTACTAAAGATCTCCGGAGAAAACGTTGATGTTTGACTTTGGAAGAAAGCAGCGTGTCTTTTAACCTTTGACCCTGGTTTACAAAAGACACACAGTCCAGAAAGTGAGTAAATCAGGAAACTACACATGACAAGATCAAAAAGAAACTTCTTGACGTAAAAAGCGATGTCTCCCAGGATTCACTCAAAAATCCGGTAGAAATGTCATGTATCCACTGCAGTGAAGGAATTAAAAGACGCTGATCTGGATTCAGTGACAGTAACTGAACCAAAGGCCTCGGGTTTTTTCTGCCGTTGATCAGTTATGGCTGTTTGACTCTTAGTTGAAGTATATTCTGTTTATGACAGTTAGTGACAGTTTTCCAACTTTTTTTTCTAATCTAACACGTGAGAATCAAATATATATATATATATATATATATATATATATATGTTTATACTGTATATACATATGGACACGTATATCCATACACATATACATGTAAAGCTTTTCGCATGGAGGAAAACGCGCCAGATCTGCTTCAGGATAGGATGAAAACACTGGAAATTTACAGTTACGTACAAATAGTATTTGAGTAAAAGTACAATGTTACATGACTTACTTACTTCTGTCTGTTTTAATAAAACAAATTTAAACTAAACAAGACCAATGAAAGCTGTGGATACATTAGAACATTAGATATTTATGAAGGCGATGACAGCGTCTAGACTGTGACTGAACACATGTTCTAATGTTGTCAATATGGAACCAGGACTTTGACCAGGAGATCTGCACCAATATGAACAAGTGGAGAAGAGAAGAGAAGAGAAGAGAGAGGAGAAGAAGAGAAGAGAAGAGAAGAGAGAAGAAGAGAGAAAAGAGAAAAGATGAGAAGAGAAAGAATAGAACGAGACGGGAGATAAGAGAGGAGAAAAAGAGAAGAAGAGAAGAGAATAGAAGAACAGAAGATGAGAGAACAAGAGAAGAGAGAATAGAAGAGGAGAGAAGAAGAGAAGATGAGAGGAGAGAGAAGAAGACAGGAGAGGCGTGAAGAGGAGAGGAGTGAAGAAGAGAGCAGAGCAGAGTGGGGGGACATCTTTGTGAGGTGTGTGTGGGTGCTGACAGTGTGAGCGCTGTGTAATGTGGGAACAGGTGTAGCGGCGGCGGATCAGAGGAGAGGGCAGAAATGTTCAAGTCAGTGATAGGCGGCTCTTGAGGAGCGACGCTTCAGTGCGGTGGCAGCTGCACTCGGACGCTGTGGACGTCAGTGATGCTTCACCCACCACCACTGACACACCGGCCTCGCTCGCCCCACCTTTACACCCTCCCATAGCGCCCCCTTCCATCAGCCGTAGACGAGACGACCCCTAAGACGGGTCAGGATGGCGATGGCAGAAGGAGGCCATTATGAGTGACGAGCATCGAGGTGTCGCAGGGAAACTGCAGCTCTCCGTCTGATTGGTTGTAATTCCATTTGCTGACTGAATCCCTGTGGCCACAGCAGTTTTGGAGTGGGTTTTGGAAAATGACGGCAAAACTATCTAAGTGCTTTTGATCTAAATCAAGGCTGTCAAACTCATTTTAGTTCAGGGCCCAAATTCAGACAGATTTGGTGTGAAGTGGGCGGGGCCTATACAATAATAACACAATTCATATCAATCATGTCAACTCCAAACTGTCCTCATATGATGAAAATGTTTACATCTACAAAAAACAATGAATAACATTAACAACCTCAAAACTATGAAGAAGTTCATAGTCAAGACAGTTCATAATTTATACATGTACATTAAAATAAGTGTAATTTCAATATTATACCTCAGCTTATCATTTATACATGTACATTAAAATAAGTGTAATTTTAACAATATTATACCCCAGTTTATCATTTATACATGTACATTAAAATAAGTGGAATTTTAACAATATTATACCCCAGTTTATCATTTATACATGTACATTACAACAGATCACAGTGGATCTACAAATACACAAAACATTTAATAACAGGTAGTATTTATAAAATTACACTGACTTCTGTTCAGGCATTTCAGGTTGTTTATATTTGTTCAGGTTATTTATTTATTTATTGTTTTTGTGAAATGATACTTTGTTTTAGTGTAAATACAGGAAAATTACATGAAAATATTTACATTTACACAGAAAATCTTGTAGTTGTATACATAGGTTATTATGATCATATTTTTCCCAGTCTGTATGTCGAACCTGAACTATCATTTTTGAAAATGTAAAATTTTTGCATTTTACAAATTCATCCCACGGGCCACATTTGGCCCCCGGGCCACATGTTTGACACCGCTGATCTGAATGACCTTGTACTGAACTCTGGGTGGCGGTAAGATCGTGTCCCTGGGGGGAATCTGTCTCAGTCTCTGTTCTTAGTCTTAGTACTAAAGGATTTGTTTTAACTAAAAAAAAATAAAACACACGCACACACTGACACACACATATTTATAATTCGGTCGTAAAACACTATCTTTTGGACGTTTGCTGCGGCGGTCGTTCCATCACTGTGAAGGATCGCTCATTCCTCACTGTACGTCCTACGCAGTCCGACACCGTGGAGACGTGCATTCGTCTCCTCACTCCCCCATTAAATCACGCCGCGTCAGAGGACATCCACGTGTGCGCATCGTCTGGAGGAGACGCTCCCTCACTCGTCTGCAAACAAACTCAAGTTCAGGTAAAGTTTGAGATGCTGGTTTTCGTATATGGACGGTACACCGACAAAGACGTTAGAAAGACAGATAGATAGATAGATAGATAGATAGATAGATAGATAGATAGATAGATAGATAGATAGATAGATAGATAGATA
>JAPTHA010000006.1:11758819-11777021 GCA_029814585.1 Gymnapogon annona | reverse complement strand
ACACACACACACACACACACACACACACACACACACACACACACACACACACACACACACACACACACACTTATGTGCCCTGAACACAGCATCCCCTTAATTTGCTCATTACAACCCTCCAAACAAACCTTTGAGCTGCTGCACAAAGGACTTTTATACCTCTGGATGGTCTGGGGGAATAAAATCAGCCTCTGTTCAGCAACTTCTCAAAGCAGACCAAGAAGTACTACGACCCTTAATTCAAGTAGAAGTAGAAATTCCACAGTGTAAAGAAATGCAAGGAGAAGTCCTTAATTTATAATAACACCTAAGTAAAAGTGTGTAAGTGATGTAAACACATCCTGTGTAGATTACAAATATACTGCTGAACTATAACCTGTTTGTTAATTCTAAGAAAGAGCAATGTGCTTAAATGAATCATGGTATTTCCCCCTAAAAAGTGTAGAATATTAGCTCCAAGTAGTCAAGTAGTTTAACATGATTAAACTGCTTCATACAGTATATAAACAAGCTAATACTGTTGTATACTGTTGATACTGTGAATTTGCATCTATTCCTATTTTGTCCATTTTAATGAAACAATCTATTTCTATCCTTATATTATTTTGCAAAATGCACACTCTATTTTCTTACCTTATTTTTGTATCAATTCTTATTTCACCCCTAATTTCACTGTACGTACAACAAAGGCCATTGTGTGGTTCACTGCAGTAAATGTGATTACAAAACAAAAAAGTCTTTGACGCATATAGTGTCTGACATGTTAAAAGAAACAGCATTGTGAGTTTTTCTATTATCACTATTTATCATGACACAGTGTTCAGTAAAAATCAGACATTTTCTCATATTTAATTTGCTGATCATGTTGATGTTGCTGATCATGAGATGTTCATAAAAGCTCCGAGTGAATTCAGAGGTCGAGTCAGAACAGAGATGACTGAAGGAAGCGTCACCTTTGGAACACAACATTGTTAACTGAAGGTAAAAACCTTTCCAAACTTCCATGGTAACGACTGAGCCTTTAAACGTCCAAATGGGATATATCTGATGACCCTGAAAAGATTAATAACTGTATTTTACACTTTTACACCAATTACTGACATGTATTGATAAGGTTAGTGGTTTAAAGGTTATTACACATTGTAGATTGGTAGTTGATTTGGTTTCACACCGGTCTTGGAGGTTAAACCAGTGGACGCGACTAAACGCTGGTTCTAAGAAGGGCCTTTCATGGTTTCATTTGTCACCACAGAGAAGGGTGAAGTGACAGGGATTCAGTTGGTCGGCAATGTTTTAAAGCAACGACACAATTACCAACTTCCTCTGTCTTGCCAAAAGTTGAGTGACTAACACCAAACGTGCACGAGCGATCTGTGGCACCGTTTGCGCGTTACGGTGGTGCATTTAGGGAGAGCCCACATCTTCTGGAAACAAATAAAACATTGTTACCTGAACATAAAAACTACCATAGTTGAGCCAACTCCATGGCTTTGACTGGTGAGTTACTACTGTAGAAAGACAACAACGTTTCCATGGTAATTGTGAGCCTCTGAACGACCAAATGGGATATATCTGATGACCATGAAAAGATTAATAACTCCATTTTACACCAATTATTGACAAGTATTGATAGGATTAGTGGTTTAAAGGTGATTACACATTGTAGGTTGGTAGTTAATTTGGTTTCACACCAGTCTTGGACGTTAAACAAGTGGACACGACTATGGACGCGACTAAAAACCAGCTCTAACAAAGGCCTTTCATGGTTGGTTTCATTTCTCGCCACAGAGGAGGGTGAAGTGACAGGGATTCAGTTGGTCGGCAACATTTTAACGCAACGACACAATGACCGACTTCCTCCGTCTTGCCTAAAGTTGAGTGATTAAAATCAGGCGTGTATGAGCGATCGGTGACACCGTTTGTGCGTCACTGTGGTGGTTTTCGGCAGAGCCCATATCATCTGGAAACTTCACGAATCAAGACAGTCAATATGAAACACAACCCCATCAAAGAAGGAAAAAAAGGAAGACAAGAACAAACTTCAAAACTCCAAATCAAAGAGTGTGAAATGCAAGGGAGAATAGCAGATCCGTACCGAGCTGGAGGCCGGGGCGGGAGGGAGGGGGGATAGGAGATCAGTGCGTGGAGGGGTGTTGGTGATGGGGGTGGTGGTGGTGGGGGGGTGCCTCTTCTCTCAGAACACAGAGCCGAGGGGTGAGTCTTTGATGGCAGAGCGTGACATGAGCACATTTAGGATGGGGGTGCGGCAACGGCGGCGGTGTGACAGCAGACGCACATGCACCGGCGCTTGAGTCCCGGATCTGAGAGGTTCTGATCCGTTTTGTTACCTGTTGAGAGACAATTTGTGTCAGAATAATGACTTTCATCGACTCCCCTCAGCTTCACGGGAGCATTTTTTAACTTTTTCGTTTGATCCGTTAAGACTCAAGTGATTTTTAGAGCCGGGCTTAAACGCCAGACTAAGTTTCTGTGTCCGCATCGTGAGCCGGGACGCAGACTCGGGATCTTTAATGAAAACGTTTACTCAAGTTGACGGTTTAAATGCGCCACAGTGCCATTGGTGGATCGTTGGCGGTTATTCGGGTGAAAGGCTCAAATAAAACCACAGGGGTTTAAGGATGTTCAGCGCCGGAGAGGAGGGCCGGGGCAGGTTCCAGGGCCGTGCGGAGACTCCCACATCCTGTCCTTTTCCACTCCCTTCCTTTAGAGCCCTTCTAAAAGCAGTCCATGCATGGGTTTGCCTTCTTTGTTGACGTTGTTTTCACATTTTTTTTCATCCTTTGTAACTCCTGCTCCCTCTCTTTTTCTCCGGGGAGAGACTCTTTGGTACAAGAGATTAGAGCGGGTGCTGCCTAGCAACTGAATAAAAATGGCAGCTACAAAAGGGGCGCTCTTTCTCTCTCTTCTCTCGCTCTCTCCAACGTCTGACCTACATAATCCCAAGCCTCTGATCGTGCAACATAACAACATGATGAAAGGCCCGCTGTGATTTAACCCTCAAACAAATACTTGCCATCACTGACCCCTCGCTCAAAGGCCGATCTCGGCTGCTGCGGGAAGACCAAAGGGTGACTTCTGAAATCTTGACGGTGCCTAATTAGAAAGGAAGAAGAGGCTGCGAAACACTATTGGAAATGAGATGAATGTATTTGAGGAGATGGCAGCGGAGTGGCAAAGGAGATTAACAGTGATCACAGCAATGCTGTTGGCTTCAGAGAGCGAGAGCGAGCGGCGGAACCTCCCTCTGTTCGCCGATTCATCTCTCCTTCAGCCACAGGCAGACAGAGCACAGGAATGAGTACAGAGGGATGAGAAAGCTTTACTTCTCTGTCTTCTGCTTATTGATCAAAGAGCGTGAAAAAAATACACTAAAAAAAAAAGCAAAAAGCCAAGAACTTTCTTGAAACTTGTGCCTCCTGTGTTGTGTTCCTATCATCATCTCCGTGGCCTTTACCTTGTTAGTGGTGGCAGACGGATCCTGTTTGACCTTGCTCTGACCTGTCTGCTCCTTTTTCTTTATCTCCTTATTCCAAAGTGTAAATCAACGTGACTTTAACCCATTAAAGTCCCAAATAGCCAATGACAGTCAAATCATCTACTCATCTAACATATTTAATAACCACTAATCCACTAATCCCATCAGGACATTTCTGTAACAGGTGTAAGATACAATGTGTTGTCTTTTCATGGTCATCAGATATGAGCCATTTAGATGTTCGGAGGCTCCGTTGTTACCATGGAAACACTGTCATCTTCTACGACACTGATTCACCAGTAAAACCCATGGAATTGAATAAATGACAGCGGATGGGTTTATGTTCTCTGATCACCTTTTCTTTAGATTTATCAGGGTTTTTTATACAATAACCTTCAAGTTTTTATAAACATTTGCATTGTTTGCGAATTAAATGTAGGTAAATAAATGACTTACACTGAAAAATGCAAAATAAGGAGGATAATATTACAATGATGAGTTCTTTTGGCTTTTTCCCTTCACCACAGCGAATCCAATTCGCATATTTCATTTGGCAGAAGTTTTTACGTTGGATGCCCTTCTTGACACAACCCTTGTATTTATCCAGGCTTGGGACCGGCACAATGAGACATTGGGGCTACAGTTGGAGGCAGTAGCGTGAAGGGTGTGAAGGGTCTTGCCCAAGGACCCACACTGGGTGCACATCCTGGGAATCGAACCCAGGTCCCCTATGCACCAGACTGGTGCCGTAGCAACTGAGCTATCCAGCCACTTTGAGGATAATATTATAACAATTTATAATAAATCTTTAAATAAAGGTTAAATGTAGAGAGTAATATGTTTGGGAACAGCCACAAAAGTAGCTTGGGGTCTTTATGGATTAAACAACAAACGTCATGTATATACAAGCAAACGTTCAGTGCATTCCTGTGAAACAAATGACATGATGTCTGAAAGGTGAGTCTTTAATCCCAGTGACTTCTCTGCTGGTTCGTTACAAAAGCCAAACTTGATTCTTCATATTTTCTAACTTCTTTCTATTTAGAACTTATTTTGTGTGTCGACACTTTTTAATGAATATAAAAACATCTTTCATGGGCGTTTTCCTCTCGCTAAAAAAAAAAAGTGCCTATCCCCCATAAGAGCCTTCCTCTTAGTTATTCTTTGATATTCCTGTGCATGTGAGCAACCTTTCGAGGATGTTTGTTTTTCCGTTACATTTTAATTTGGGGATGGGTTTTTGATTATCCAGGTTTATACTTGGTCCCTATCCATGAATGTTTAATTAATTCAGATTTTTAATTCAAACGGATATTCATTCCTTCTCCGGTTATTCATGTCTTTGAGAGCTTCAGATCACCATTAAAAGGGTGAAATCTACAGATTGAGGCTAAAAAGTTATATCCTTGAGTTCAGATCAAGTACAGACTGTATCTGCTCCACAAAAAAAAACACGTCTGTGTTAACTTTAAAGTCTGTCTGTCAGTGAGACTTTACATGCCGTGTTGAAAGTGGGTCATTTTGTTCTGGTTGGGTGTGCTTTGATTACAATATAAATGACATGATTTAAAAAAAACAGAGACCGGGAATGTGTTTAATTTATGTGCCTGTGTATCAACTCGTGATGGGTCCTAGACTTTTAATTAGTCAGACAGTTCCTTTATGTTAGGTGGAAAACTTGGAAGTATTTGTTTACGAGTGTTTGTGAGATGTTAACGCCGGCGGTCCCACCTGTAATTCAAAGAAAGGACTTATAATCCCTCCGCCTTTCTTTGCACAGACGCCATAAATGCCGTAGGAAAACTTCAGCTGTTGCGTCTCTCCAACCACTTCAGCCACTTGACACTGTATTCTCATTTCGACAAAAACTGGCCCGCACGCCAAAATTCTCAAGGCGGCCTGTGCATTTTTGCGTTTGGCTGGGTTTCATCTTCAGAGGTCACCGTGTAAATGTTTATGTCTGCATAATGATATGAGTCAGCATGTGCTCCTGCAGTTGTGCGCCTGTGACATTGTGTGTATGTACGCGTATGTGTGTGTGTGTGTGTGTGCGTGTTTGTGTCTTGCTCAAACAGGCGAGACAGCAGCGTACCGAGTGTCTGATGGGAGTCCGGTTGCGAGGAGTGGTGAGCTGTGTGAACTCTGCTGCTCTCTGACTACCGCATTTTCATGGAAAGCATCTCTTTGGGGGCCTGCAGGTTTTCAATACACTCATTTACACATCAAAACAGCACAGGAAAGGGATAGTGCTCAAGGGGGGCAGGGAGAGGGGGCGAGGGACTGCAGGAGGAGGGAGGGCAGGGTAATGAAGGATGCTTTATTTTCTCTTTTTTTCCCCCTCAGGGGTGGGCAGGGGTTTAAGTCTATGAGGGAGGTGCATTGATGCCATAATGATCGCCTTTAATCAGACCCATGACCAGATGGAGGGATTTCTCCTCCGCAGACAAAAAAAACATGGCGTCAGCAGCAGACGCGGGAGAACCGCCGATGTGTTTTTACACCTTTTCACCCCCCCCCAAAAGAAAAACAAACAAAAATAAATTTCAAAAATCCTGGACAAACAGGGCTGTTGGAAGATTCAGATTCAATTCAATAAATCCACTGTGAGTCTGGCGGTCAACACAATGAAATATCTCTGTGAGAAACCTGTGAGGAAAAGCGTTGGCTTTTTTGGAGGAGTTGTCTCACTTTTGGCCCAGAGGAGTGAGCTGCTCAGTGCGAGCGACTTCTCTGACACTATTTAACCTCCTGAGCCAGCGGAGAAGAAAAACAGCGCGGATACTCAGCCAAACTAAATCTTTCGAGTGAGACCAAACTCACTTACTCCTGAAATTGGACGTTACTGGAAGATGGGGTGGGGTCTTCCTCGGAACAAGCTTGCCGTTGATTGGCTGGCATTGCTCCAGTGCTTCAGACCTCAGGTGTGTGTGTGTGTGTGTGTGTGTAGGGAAGGTGTTCCCGGCAGCCACATTGCTGGCGCCAAAAGAACCACAGCTCAAACAAACTCTGTTTTTGGAATGAACCTCTTTTCTTTGCTTCTATCAGAGGTACTGTGCTGTGTGATTCTTTTCCTCTGCGAAAGAGAGAACACCGAGCTAAAAATAGCTGCCAGTGACCTGGAAATGTAGTGATACAATTCATATTTGTGGAAAGAGAAACAAGACAGGACACCGTGTAGCTGCTCTAATAAGTCCTTTCTGTTGACCCTTGTACTTTGTAAAAAAAAAAAAAAAAAGGGAGTCTCAGTCGCATAACTGGAAAATTGAAGAAAATGCACAAGAGGAAAAAAAAAGATAAAAGAATAGAAACGCTGAGAGGGAAAAATAAATAAATAAAAAGTTGAAACACAGTGTAATGGTAGCAGACAAATGTGCCCTCTGCAACAACCCCATGTCCTTAACCCTCCGCAGCTACCTCCTTCCTATCTAATCAGTATGGCTCAGCGCAGGTGGGACAAGCTGGTTTGTGTCTCACACGGCAAGTGTTGGGCCTCTGTGGGTCATGTCACTGGAGTGTAAACTGGGGAGGAAGCACGCGCCCCCGTTCAGGCGCCCATGAACTGGAACATGTGGCTGAAACACCACCAGCCGAGTGTCTGGCTGAGAGCATGCTCCAAGCAAAACATAGCAGTTTTTTTTCTTTAAAGTTAAATGTGATCCACACCGTGTCAGTCCAGGACTCGTAGTGTTCACTCTGCCAAGCCATGGACGTCTACAATGACTGTGTAAGGAAAACAAAAAAACTGAGAAAAAAATGTCAAAAAGCTATGAATGTTAGCAATCGACCCACATGTTGTACTGACGAAGGAAGAAATCAGTAATTGAAGTTAACTCAGCCGTTACACAGATCCACACGACGGCGCACGGAGTGGAAATGTGGTTAATTTACGACAGAAACATAATGCAACTCGGACTTAAACTGGTGTGTGAGCAGTAAATTAACACTGCCGTGTACATGGAACAAGTCGTGGCAATGAGAGCTTTATTTTAACTCTGCCGGAATGTCAATGGTGGAAAAATTAAAACAAAGCAACAACTTTTAACCTTTGTGTGTGTGTGTGTGTGTGTGTGTGTGTGTGTGTGTGTGTGTGAGCGCACGCCTCCTTCACACTGCGAGCTTCCAGCAAATGCGATGACGCTTCTGACAACACACTCCTGGTCATCAGTGGGTTTTTTTCCATAGGATCACTGCCATGTGCTGCCGGTGACACGGCACACAATTACGCACAGACATAATAAACAATCACCTCCATCGCTGTCAAACACCGTAATTTCCACTGTGTTTTGCTGCGAAATGACTTCTAGCGCGGGGCTGCAATTTACGTTGGCACGTAAATTGTTAAAGCCCCGTAATGTAAAAGCTATTTATTTTCACTCTTTTATGGAGCATGTGAGAACACGGTGGCTCTAGTGCATAATAAAGGGGGAGTTTATTACTGAAAAGTTAGCTCCAAGACCAAATGTAGGGCATTTATTTAATTTTAAAAATGTTATGAATACTTTTTCTCTGATTCACAATGTGATTATTAAAGAAAAAAAAAAAGATTAATGGTGCATTGTTTCTGTGTCCACGTAGAACGGCCATGGAAATGTGGCAGAACTGATCAAAAATGAATTAAGTAAAAATTCTCTTCCTTGGTATCAGACACAGTTTCCAAACTCAACACCAGAGCCCCAAAGCACAAATAAATGTGAATCTTAAGTTTATAATCCACCTACTCTATGAATAACCACAGATTGGAGTGCCTTTGCTCCACTCAGAGCTGTCAGTGAAACCATGCAATAGGGCTGAAATCCACTTCAGATTTGTCCTCTTAGATCAAAGTGCTGAGTGTTTGCATGGGGATCAAATAGAGCAGCGAGAGGGCAACAACAGTGATTCCGGGGGAAGGATTAAAACAGCCATTAATTAAATATATTCCTCCGCAAAACCCCTTCTGCATTTTAAAGACGGTGATGCAAACATTAATACTTGCCACGCTTTGTCACTCTATTCATCAGTGATTCTCTTTGAGGATTAGCGTTGGGGACGCCTCTGGGATGTAGCATGCGCATGGAACGCAGCACATTTGGTGGGGAGTGAACTGAAATGAAGAATAATTTGTGACTAATGCATCTCAAACTGTTAAGGACTCTTTGAATGGATAAATATTCATTATAAAAAGGCAGCAAAGACCGAATATGTAACAAAGATGACGACAATAACACAACGCAGCGACCAACTTCAACATGAATTCCACAAATTTATTATCCTCCAAACGGCCAGAACCAGAGTTCTTATAAAAGGCACTTAAAATTTCCCTTGACCTTCAAACTTTAATAAATGCATCTAAAACAGAGCCAATGTAAACTTAAATTAAATATATTTACAATAAATAAAACATTTATACACATTTATACAGTTAATCATGCCACTTTCAAGGAGGAGAACAGCTGAATATTTCCCAAGATGCCTCCCGCATCAGTTTTTTTTTGTTTTTTTTTTCTTTAGCTTTGCAACACTGGGCATGTCTACTGCACAGAACACTATGGAACAGAAAATAGGAATAACAATACTGAACATTTCCCTTTATGCACTGAATACTGTTTATGGATAGCTTCTCAATAGTGACGCCTGTACCTGTGTGTCCCTTGGCAGCAGCAGAAGAGTAACAGTTCAGTTCAAACACTCATCTCCTGACAAAGTCTTTTTAGCAGCTCCTTACACAGGGCATAGTGTATACGTGTGCGTGTGTGTCAATGTGTGTGTGTGTGTGTGTGTGCACCTGCGCTTCAGTCTCAGACGTGTGTGGGGTTGTCTGAGTGCAGGTCAGTCTTAGCCATGTGCAGAACCACAGCGGGAGACTTGTAGTGGCATTGTGTGCTGCTGCAGCTCACGCTGCTGCACGGTTTCCTACCACTAGTCCTGTCCGTCAGCTTCCTGCTGCACAGGCCCTGCCAGGTCTGCAGGGTCTTAGAGCTCCACACCCACACCCCGCTGGTGATGCCCACCACCAGCGACATGAAGATCTTCAACATGAACACGGCCACGGTGGGCACGGACGTCTGCAGGGAGCAGTCGTTGCTGTGTCCGTTGAAGGAGCCGCACTTCATCTGCAGCCCCCGGAGCTTCCAGTAGTCCATGTTGAGCCTCTCGTAGAAGTAGCAGACGATGACGCAGGTGGCGGGCACCGTATAGAGGATAGAGTAGATGCCTATTTTCACCATCAGTTTCTCCAACTTCTCCGTGTTGGTTCCCTCCGTCTTCATCACTTTCCGGATGTGGAAGAGAGCCACGAAGCCCGTGAGGATGAAGGAGGTGCCGATGATCAAGTAGCAGGAGAGTGGGATGAGGACGAAGCCCGTCAGCGCCCCGGGGTCCATGCTGCCCACGTAGCATAGCCCCGTGAGCTCGTCCCCGGCTACTTTCCTCATGGTGAGGATGATGATGGTCTTTAGAGCAGGGATGCCCCACGCCGCCATGTGGAAGTAATTGCTGTGGGCTTCAATGGCTTCGTGGCCCCACTTCTTCCCCGCGGCCAAGAACCAGGTGAGCGTGAGGATGACCCACCAGATAGACGAGGCCATGCCGAAGTAGTAGAGGATGAGGAAGACGATGGTGCAGCCGGTGGACTCCAACCCTTCCTGGATGATGTACAGCTCACCGTGCTCGCGGTCACAGGCGATATTTTCAGCTCCAGCAACCGACCGGATGATGAAGGCCACAGAGTAGACGTTGTAGCACATGGAGAGGAAGATGATGGGTCGCTCCGGATACTGGAAGCGGTGCGGCTCCAGGAGGAAAGTGAGGACGGTGAAGGCGGTGGAGACGAAGCACAGGATGGACCACACCGTCATCCAGATGAAGGCGAAGTCCTTGTCCTGCCTCGACCAGAAGACGTCCACAGCGGGGGAGCAGCGCGGCGCGCACGACTGGCTCTTCTCCACGAACTGGAACTTATCTGGGTTCTCGCAGGAGCCAATGCCGCCAGGCGAGCGGCTGGTGCTGGTGCCCGGGTGCGGGGGCCGAGGGGGTACCGGAAGCATCCCCTCCCCTTTCTTCCCCTCCATCCTGGTCTCGTTCTCTGGGGCTTCCATGCACAGAGCGTTGGGGTCGTTCTTGGTGGGCAGTTTGGAACAATCCAATGAGTCCGGCCAGGTGTAGCTGAACTTCTTCATGATGGGGGCACATCGCTCCCGGGCCTGCTCGCACATGGGTCTGCAGGCGGGGATGGAGGTGGACACTTTGTCTGTGCACATGGGGGCGTAGAGGGAGCAGAGGAAGAAGCGGAGGTGCACATCGCAGCCATAAGCCACCAGGGGGGCAAACTCGTTGAGCTTGATGGCAGCCTCCTTCTGGTCGTCGTGGTCCATGAAGTTGGGCATCCGGGTCAGGTTGTAGCCGATCCCCACGCACATGGGGATCACGATGGGCTCGCACTTGGCTGGTCTGCCTCGCTCCAGGTCGTAGGAGCCAATCTCAAAGCTGGAGCCAGAAATGACCAGGAGGCACCACAAAAAGATCACCACCTTCAGCGGACAACCATCCATGCTCATGATTTTAATCACCAAAAAAAGAAAGAAACCGGGACAGCGTCTTTTAAAATACGCATGAAAAAAAAGTCCCAGAACACGGGGTGGTTCAGAGAGAGAGCCCCGCTATTTCCCCATGGCGCAGGCAGGTCCACATTTCCTTCACTTTTACGCTCCGGTTCTGAAAGACACTCGAAAGAGGGGGGGACCCGTCGCGCGCACAAAAGTCCGGTAAAGTCTTAGAAAAGTGGACCGAATCGAAACGATTAATCCCACCGACAGTCGAGATGAAGGTCCGTAGATTAAAAAAAAAAACGTGACACTCGGAAACTTCGACTAACAAAAGGAGTAAAATCAACCGACGCCGACCCGGAGCTGGATGTAAATCCTGTCGCCGAGCGCAGGCACCGGAACGCGGACGTTTGCGCGGTTCGTGTGGGTCCGGGGGGGTTGCGTGGCCGGGTCTGCGTCTGTCTGTCGGCTCCGGCTCTTCGTCCTCCGCTTTCAGACTCGGCAATGAAGTTTGAGAGCAGCTCAGTGGGACTTGAGTCAGGGAGAGACGTGGGGGGAGGAGGGGGTGGGCGCTCCGTGACGCTTCCATTTCGCCCGGCGCACCACACAAGGAAAATTATCAGACAGATGCTGGAGGACGGTCTAACTCTAACAGGACTACCGACCGGGACACGACGGAGGTGGATGTGGGTGTCTGTGCCAACACCATTACCCGGTTTATACAAGCAATTAAAACAGCAACAACTTCGATTATTACAATCATTTTACTAAGATTTTTTTGTTATACAATATTACAGTTACATTCATACTATACACACACTATAAGACGACATTACCAACCCACAACGACGGGATCAGAGACAACAGACAAAACGCAAAACAGTACAGACAAAAACTTAAATAAGTGACCCACATGAATCACAGAGAAACATAATAATAATAATTTCAATTTAATGGGAAGGATTTCTGTAAGACGACGTTACCAACCCACAGCGACAGGATCAGAGACAACAGACAAAACACAAAACGAAACAGACAAAAAATTAAATAAGTGACCCGCATGAGTCACAAAGAAACATAATAATAATAATAATAATAATAATTTCATTTTAATGGGAAGGATCTCTCCAAGACGACATTACCAACCCACAATGACAGGATCAGAGACAACAGACAAAACACAAAACAATACAGACAAAAACTTAAATAAGTGAACCGCACGAGTCACAGAGAAACATAATAATAATTTAAATTTAATGGGAAGGATCTCTGCAACACGACATTACCAACCCACAACAACAGGATCAGAGACAACTGACAAAACCCCAAAAAACAAAACAGACAAAAACTTAAATAAGTGAACCGCACGAGTCACAGAGAAACACAGTAATAATAATTTCAATTTAATGGGAAGGATCTCTGCAATACGACATTACCAACCCACAACGACAGGATCAGAGACAACAGACAAAACAGCAAAGAAAACAAACAAAAACTTAGATAAGTGAAGCGCATGAGCCACAGAGAGACATAATAATAATAATAACTTCAATTTAACAGGGAGGATCTCTGCATCATGCATTGTCAGATAAATATAATAGTGTTTGCTCTAACATACCGGACAATACATTCTTGAAATCTACATAAAGTAGCATATCATTAATGGCACATATGAGACTAAATTTGACTTGAATGAATTGCTTTAACGGTCACATATCTGCTTCCAGGTGGCTGAGCTGCGTCAGGAGCAGTTATCACTGTCAGAATTTCCCATACCGACTTCCACATCCGTCTGTACCGATCCTTTGTTAATTCACAACGAGTCCAGCAGAAGAACATTTAGAGAGGAAAGGTCAGACACCCTTCCTTTCCCTCCGGATCGCCAATAAGAAGTCAGCCCCAGTCAAATACAGAGTAGTTTATTTTTCTGCAGTATGGTCGTAGAAAAATAGCCCGCCGTTCTAGTAAAGCGATAGTCCCAGTGGCATTTTACTGTTGCTGACTCATAATTACTCTGTCACCATTTCTGCTAATGTTTTCATGCAGTATAATGTGAAACTTTATTGAGCCCTGCAGGACTGTTCACTGCTCCGAAGCAAAGCACTCCTGCAGCTGGTGGAAACTCCACTGCCTTGCTTTAAGGCACTTCAGGTTAACCAGCTGACACGCGTGCACACACACACACACTGAACCCATACGAAAATGATGATTACAATTGACACGACTGAATGAATAAGACAAAGCAAAGCACAGAATCGCATCTAACATGCAGCAGATGAATAGAGCGCTGCCTGGCGAGTGCAGGACTATTGTTTCCATCTAGTGGCTGAGAGCGGAGAGCATGCAGCCACACAGCTGTTACACTGAGCATTTGATCTTTCCTCAAACGGGTGGAACTCAAGGATTTTGGCCTCTCGCCCTGCACGACTGAATTGGCTGTCAACTGCATACTGTCTCTATTAGCCCCTGTGTTAATGCTCTGTCTGAAGGCACTTTTGCATTTGTTCTTGTCTGTAAAATGAACCGCGGCCGACACACTGAGACGTACACATAAGACACGCAGCATCTGGCACAAGAATGCAACTGGATTGACTTTCAGGGTGTTTCTTTAAAAGATCGATACCTGTCTGTTATAGATATTAGGACCCGTGTTGGAGAGTGGGGTAGTTAGATGACTGCATTTAGGTTGCTTGCATTGCATTAAGTTTACGTTCAAGTTTAAAATTTAGTGTATTTGAAAAGGGACAATACGATTTCATAAAACACATGATGGCACATGGTTAAAAAACCAGAATTAGGCAGAAGACTAGTTGTCGCCTGTGGTCCCCTGGCCATGATGTTAAAAAGCAGTAAAATAAATCTACTAGAGAAAAACACACTTAATAGGGCACTAATGTGACAAATAACATATACATACATATATATAACAAACTGTCAAAGGGAGCACAGAGCATACAATACCCATACAACACAATACAAAATACATACATGTTTTTACTTATCCCACTGTGACTCCACTTTTGCACAGTCACCGTCATGTCCTTTATCTCTCCCTAGTGCCCCGCCACATATGTTTAACCTCTGTAAGCGTCTTTGGGTTTTTGAAAAGCGCTATACAAATTTAATGTATTATTATTATTATGATTATTACATATTCAAACACTTAGCATACAATCATAATGAAGTTCGAAATAACTTATTTGTGGTGCCAACTACTGTGTCTCAAAAAATAAAAAGGAAAATCATTATGTTTTATTTGTACTTTCCTAACGCTTGTGTACTGTAACCGACTCCCCTTCCACCACCCCCACCCACGTTTTCTTTCATCCTGACTGCCAGTCCCTTGACCTTGACCTTTCTACCAGTTGAAGACTGTTTTAGTCGTGAGGTCAGACGCTGTGAAAACCGAGGAGAAAGACAACAGACTTATTTTTGGAAGACGTTAAATATTTTTCCTTGCTATACTTTACCGTGCTCTTTTGGGCTGTTTGCCAATCCAAACTTGAATATTGAAAAGAGCA
Organism: Gymnapogon annona; assembly: GCA_029814585.1. Taxonomy (NCBI): domain Eukaryota; kingdom Metazoa; phylum Chordata; class Actinopteri; order Kurtiformes; family Apogonidae; genus Gymnapogon; species Gymnapogon annona. The sequence continues at coordinate 11,762,481 of JAPTHA010000006.1, read as the reverse complement.
ATACGAATAAAATTGGCAGAAAACTAAAAGTCAGTGGCTTTCCTCCGATATTTCTGTATTGTTGTTTGTTCTAATTTTGTAGCGCGTATATTATTATGAGTGGGATGGTTTTCTATTAAGTACTTTGACCTATATTTTGGGAGTGGTTTTTAGTTAAGCGGCCCACATTTCTCCTGGAGGCAGCTTTAGTATATTTCATCTGCTTAAATCTCCAGGCTCTTCTCCTATAGTATTTGAAACTAATAATGCTTCGACGGCTTCAGAACTCACAGCTTGGTAAAATTGCTTTTTGTGTTCGTGCACCACGGAGACGGAATAAAATACCCATGATCGCTCCTCTTCCAATACACCCTTCTTTAGGTGTACTGTTTTCAAAGAAACATGTTACATTCATCTTGGAGTTATGGAGGTAATGTACACATACCTCTTTCTTACTGTCTTTACCTTCTTCCTTTCTTATACGTTCCATATTGTTTTCATATATTTACTGTGGTTTCCATGTAAAACTGTTGATTTCGTTATGGCCAAAACGTTTTGGGAGCAGTGGAAGCTTCTTGGATTAAATAAAAATCAAATAAACTTCTCATAATGTTAAATAGTTATTAGTTTATGTCATGAAAGTATTTTCCTCAACAATAAACAATAAACAGGTGACAGTTAAAGGAAGGTGGCATTAAATAAACTTGGGTTACTCTAAGCAAAACTGGCAAAAAAAATAAGTATTTTAAAGCTTCCTAATCAATAAGTCTGTTATTTTATTTTCCTGTGAGGAGTTCTTTGTTTGGATGAATTCATCAGTTTGGCTCGTTTAGAAATGAATTTGCAGATCTCGACTCAACAGCAGCTGAAGAATGACATGTGCCTTCTTGACTGGAAAGTTTAACTGTGGTTTGCAATGTGTTTGTGGTTGTTTGTTTGTTTGATGGTCTGTTCCAGATTTATTGATATATTTATTTAATTTATCGCTTTGACTTAGATGTTAAGTGTGTTCCCTTCCGATAAGACCGGTTTAAAGCTGTGCGGATGCTAATCAGTTATCAGTGTTTTCCTGCTACAAACCACACTTACTATTATATCTATTTTAGTCTCAGATTTTCGTCCTTATATGAAGCAATGCGGACGCTGGTTTGTGAATCTACTGTTTTTTTTTTTTACATAAGCGAAAACCTAATAAGCCTTTCACAGCATCACTGTGCACAGAAAAAGTTCCCAGACCGACTATTCCTTAAAGATGAATGTATTTTTTTTCTTATCAGCCTATTGAGGAGTGAAAATAATGCAGTTTAAATACAGCCGCTTTATATTATCAGTCACTTTAACTCCATTTTAGAAACGGAAACCTTTTCTTCTTCTTCTTCTGCCTCCTGGATGACAAATTGGGGGAGATGGAGGCAATGAGTGCAGCTTTATAAGATCTAGCGTCAGGTTAAAAAAAAAAAAAAAAAAAAACAGAACTCTTCAGATTAAGTCTGATCGAGCGGTGGAGGAATTCCAGACTATGAGATGATATCTCACTGTACGTCATCGCTGAGGCCCTGCTTTGAATTCAACACAAATGCTCCATTCCTTCTCGGCAGCCGCGCCACTTAAACCTATTTGAGTTCACACGTCAAAGACAAAGGGTCATTGGAGAGCGAGCGTGTGCCCTTAGAAGGCCTTCGATTATTACCGGAGAGATAGTGTATCTCTCTCCAAGGTAAGCACAACACATCAGGACACATTAGTGTCCCGGTCACAGAGACTCTCAATGCGGGGGCACTGCCGGGTCAATGTATTTTTTGAGGCTTTTTTGTACTTTATATTTAACTGAGGGTTAAATTAGAGGCACTGACCTGTATTCGAAAAAGATTTATGGTTGTGTTGTGTTTGCTCAAACAAAAAAAAAAGACTTTTACGTTCCATTTCTGTCTTATTAGATTTGCGAATTAGCCGTTAAGTCCAGTGAGTTGCATGAGGTGATTCTTCTCTGAATTCCTGGGGCAACGTCCACCGAAAAAATAAAAAAATAAAAATTTCTTAAAAATGGATGGCACATTGCCGCTGATTAGTCGAGGAGACTCAAGGTCTGACCACAGCGCGGCAATGTGTCCTGGGCTCCACAATAGGGGGCTATTGTGCTCTTTTTATGCGTTTTTATTTCATCTAATTGTGTTATTTCTTCTTGACCTGAGCACAAAATGGTGAAAGAGTAGGAGTGCGTATTTCCAGTCCGTATTTTGATTTTGGACGTTTGTTGGCATGCGGCTGATTTGTTTTAAGAAGGTCATTGCTATTTATTTTGCAATTTAGTGGGGGGAATGGGTATATGTTATTTATTTCTCCTCTTGACGGGCTGTTTTTTTGCTCGTAACGCCGCCGTACGCCAAGTGTCTGTACGTCTTTGAAATAACAAGGCGCCGCAAAGAACAAACTCCTGCCACAACCTCCCCCATCTTTTATTTCACGCATTCATGAGGCGATCCATGGAGTGTGGGCCTTGTAATTACTACCTTTTACTTATTGGTTATCATATATCAGGCACAGAGCTATAAACATCCCGCCGAGAACAATGGGAGAGCCTCGCCACAGCTCGGCATGACATTACCATCCCAGAGACGAGGGCTGTCTGAGATTGTTATGGGTGTAATAAGAGACACCTCACACTGAAAGCAGTACATCTGGACCAGTGTAGGGCCTTTGACAGGGAGTATAATGCTGAATTGTCGAGACTTGGATCGTGTAATTATGTCTTTGTTCGCAGTGTGTAGTATAATAATCTGTCATTTATGCGGCGCTGGCAGATCAGACACACAGCAGGTACATTCAAAAGTGAGCAGCGGAGCGGTCACACGTAGACTCGCCAAGTTTTCTTGTTTTTCTAATCACGGGAACCCAGAGTTTATGACGTCTGCTTAAGTGACAACGTTAAGTGTCTTTCCAAATCTGGGTTTTTTGAAAATGTTATTTGCTCTAATGAGCACACGGCTCGGTTTTCACCGTTATGCATTTTTATGTCGTGCTATTAGGTGACAGAGTGAATGGGACTGATTCATCACTGCAGCCCATCTGTGTTCCTCATCCGCCGCTGTTTTGAAACTAGATAATGTCCTTTGCAGGTTGTGGCAGGTAGCAACAATGACAACCCCAATGCCTACGCCGCTGGAATTAAACAAATGTGCAGTTTTTGCTGTTTGGCTTAAAAAAAAGTCTCATAATGATCCAGATGCTTATGAAATCATTCTGATGTTTATTCTAACAACTAATCCAGTCTGTTTTGTCTATATTCCAGATAATACAGCTATTAAAATTCTTCCCATTTTAGGCATATGTTCACTCTGGAAAAATGACAAAGTATACTCAATAATGCCAACATGATAGCAAAAGTTTGATTTATTGGAGAGCGGTACATGATCCCAGAGTTCAACGCGCAGCAGTAACTCAGACCTGACCACTGGAAAAAAAAAAGTACAACAACAGTGAGTCACTATCTGGAGTTGTACAGTATTTTTTGACTTAGACACATCTCTGTTTGTGCAGAACAATAACAGCAATTTCTTAAACTGCCCAGTGTCTGCAAGAAGTGTCGACATACACTGTGTGTCTGTCTGTGTGTGTGTGTGTGTGTGTGTGTGTGTGTGTGTGTGTGTGTTTGCATCGGGACAAACGACTGTTTATCCATCGCT
>JAPTHA010000006.1:11727900-11744591 GCA_029814585.1 Gymnapogon annona | reverse complement strand
CAGCTGATAACACAAATAAATATGGAAAATAGAAAAGTGCACAGTTGCTGAAATGAATCCAAAGCCATGAGTGTCTGTAGTGTAGATGTGACAACACACACAGTCAATATAAAAAGAAATACATAAGATGCTCAATGTAACAATGTAAACAGTACTATAAACAGTAAAAATACTGCACATCAGTGTAAACAGTATTATAACAGTGAGAATACTATATATCAGTGTAGACAGTACTATAAACAGTGAAAGTACCACACATGAATGTAAACAGTACTATAAATAAAGAGAATACTGCACATCAACGTGAACAGCACTATAAACAGTGCAAATACCAAATATCAGTGTAGACAGTAACAGTACTATAAACAGTACTATAAACAGTGAAAATACCACGTATCAATGTAAAACAGTACTATAAACAGTGAGAACTGCACAACAGTGTCAACAGTGCTATAAACAGTGTAAACGTTGCACCTCACGTCAAGTACAGTTTAATAGTCTGATGGCTCGGGGGAAGCAGCTGACACTGAACCAGGCCGTTCCTTTTGCTCAAGTCCTTAGAGCGTTGGATTTGGGGTTTAACGTGAGATAGGATCTCAGCTCCTGACGGCCAGTGGGTAAAGGTGGGGTACACCCTGGACACGTCGGTCTAGCACATACTCTCAGATTCACGCTGATGGGTGATGACCATACCACAATAAACTTATTTGGGTGCATGTGTCTGGATGGAGGTAGGAAATCAGACTTCAGAGGTCGTGCACAGAAAGAGGCTCCTTGGCGCCGAGATCAAACCTACCACTTTCCTATTATGATGTGAAAGTGCCAACCACTCCTCCCACCACCGCCTCCTCTGTAGATATCAGCCCTATTTTAAGGTGACCATAAAAAAGCACAACTAATAAATATTATATTCTGCGTTCTGTAATTAGAGCCTCCTGAATCTCACACACGGGACCTTTAGACGCTTATCAAGACTGGGAGTAGGGATGCTCTGTACTGTGAACGTGGTGATAAAACATTTCAGCGGGAATATAAATAAGCCTGGGAGTGTCAAAGTGGGAGTAGGTTGAGGGCAGAGGTTGTTGAAAACTCACAAAGGACACGATAAAAAAGTATTAGAAAACGGTGGAATTTCCCAGAGAGATAAAATTAAAACACCGTCTGCGTGGGGACGGTTGTACTGCAAGTGAATATCTGTTCATTGTGTATTTTAATAAAGTGTAACCTTGTTGTGCGGGGGATACCTGTGATGACTGGCAGCTCGGGGCAGAGGTAATAAAGCAACTCATTCTTCTGTCCGTCAGAACATAGAGCACACATTCAGCAGCTGCCAATGGACACAGCCCACTTCAGTTTGCTGAAGAGTGCGTATAAAAATCCTGTTTCTTTTGTAATTGTCCCAACAGCCTATTTGATATTTTAATCCCGTCTCACCTTACCCCCAACTCCAAAATATGAACGCTCCAAGGACATGGAAAAACAACATTTTGGGTTTACATTTGGCTAAATCCTTTCCATTCTGACCTATTCCAATGAGAATGTTTGTATTTTTGTGGAATAATAAGTCAAACGTCCACATTAAATACAGTGTAACTGCTGCTGCATGATCCAGAAGGAACTACTGACAATCACAGCTACAGTTTGGACGTGTATTGTAGATTTCAACCCAGATAAAAGAACAGAAAAGCTTTATTCCGCGGAACAAACCTTCACATGAGCGTTCAGACTATGGACTGTTGTATCAAACCTCACTATCTGCCACTCACCTTGGTTCATTAATCTTTTATAAACGGCCAACAAGCATCTATTCCCCCAGCCCCAGCCATGTGTATGGGTGTGTGTATGTGTACGTGTGTGTGAACATGTAGGTGTATAGGTGTATGTGTGTGTGTGTATGTGTATGTTTATGTGTATGTGTTTTTGGATGTTTATCTGTACGTGTACATGTATGTATATGTGAATGTGTGTGTGTATGTGTATGTTTATGTGTATGTGTGTGTATGTTTATGTGTACGAGTATGTATATGTGTATGTGTACATCTGGATGTGTATGTGAATGTGTGTGTGTGTATGTGAATATGTATGTTTATGCTTATATGTGTGTGTACGTGTACGTGTATGTGAATGTGTAGGTGTATAGGTGTATGTGTGTGTATGTGTATGTGGTTTTTGGATGTTTATGTGTACGTGTACATGTATGTATATGTATATGTGTGTATGTTTATGTGTACAAGTATGTATATGTGTATGTGTACATCTGGATGTGTATGTGTACGTGTGTGTATGAGTATGTATATGTGTGTACGCGTAAGTGTACCTGTATGTGTATGTGTACGTGTGTATGAGTATGTGTATGTGTATGTGTGTATGCGTAAGTGTATGTGTGTATGCGTATGTTTATGTGTATGTGTGTATGTGTTTGAGTATGTGTATGTGCATGTGTGTATGCGTATGTGTATATGTGTATGCGTATGTGTATGTGTATGTGTATGTGTATGTGTATGTGTATGTGTATGTGTGTATGTGTTTGAGTATGTGTATGTCCATGTCCCTGGTACAAGTGTCTCTGTCTGCGTGTCTTGTTACTGCTGTTAGTCAGTGGTATACCAGTTGTCTCTTCATCGTGGTCAGTGTGTCAGAGCAGTGACCCGTTGTATCATTATTAATTCATCTCAAATTTGGTTGATTGTCCATAAAAATCAGGATTAAGCGTCTTAAATCTGCTGTCCTCCTCTACTCTTTGTGTCCGTCTTGGGTGAGTGCACCTTGTGCCCTCATGAGTCGAGAGTGTTTGTGTGTGTGTGTGTGTGTGTGTGTGTGTGTGTGTGTGCGCGTGCGTGCGTGCGTGTGTGTGTGTGTGTGTGTGTGTGGAGGGAAAGGAAGCTTAAGGTGGATGATGTGTGGATAAAAGGCCCCAATACCAAACTGTACACCGGCAAAGGGATCTGCCAGATAATAGAGATCTGAACACACTCATGTTCAGGTTTCAAGCCGGTAACTCTGACTCATAACAACCTCCTCAGTGCAATGAGCATCAAAGAACAGGTTTAAATGAATTTGACATGTGGAGGAGGGAGAGATACGGTGGGTGCAAAACGCAAGGAAGAAAACAGACAAGGCTTTTAGTGTTTCCAGTCAGACTTGTCTGGAATTTTATGCCGTCTGTTTAGTGGGGAAATGTGTGTACGGCAAATGTTTACGCGACTCTGACCACTTCTTTTTTTTTCTTTTTTTTTTAACACTTTGGATCCTGTTTGTATTTCACCACTGTACTGTGTTAAAGTTCTTTTTTTTTTTAAATAAATGTTTTATTTAGATTGTTCATGAGAAAATATTACAGTTATATGCATACACTACAAGACAACACTCCCATCCCACAATGACAGGATCAGAGAAAACAAAAATAAATAAATACATAAACAAAACAAAAGAAGACAAACAAAAAATATGGTAGTTCTTAATCTTATTCAGTTTTTGGACTAATATCGCTTAATCAGATGATGGAAAATGAAACTTTAGCGTGACTTAGAAACTGATGAAGTACTGAGGTATAATGAAAGTATTTGAATAGAAGCTTCTGCACGTTTTAAAATACAGGCAGGTTGCAGGAAATCAGATTACACTTTTTATTCTATTTGTCTCTGATTCCTGAAGGTAAAGATGATTTTTCTTGCTATTAAAAACTGACTAGCAGTGCTATATTATTGCATTTCGGATCGTTATTACAGCATTTGACATATGTAGAAGAAAGCCCCGACTATACACACATCTGTAACGATCGCTAATGTAATGAATGCTAGTTTATCCTCCCAGCGTTTTATTATGAGCGGAATGATTCCACATTAGCAGCGACTCTGAACATCTGTGTGAATCAGACTCACGTCAGAGTTCAGGAGCTGGACTAATTCAGGGAAATTTTTCATCATCATTTCTTCATCAGCGGCAGAAGTACATGGTACGCATAATGCAAGTCAATGTAGACGGAAACTGAACACTTTAATGCAGGGGAACTATTATTTATTGCTCCAAAAGGGTTTAAATAAATTAATTAACTCAGGAGCCTGAGTTATTAACACTAATGCGACAAGCTCATACATTACTGCAAAGTTCTCTAAAATAAATAGGAACTGGACACCCATTTTTGGAGAATAAGACATTTTCTCACTGTAGTGCTTTTTCTATTCATAGTGACATGATGTGTACAACAGCTCGGAAAAAATGTATCAAGTGATGAATTAGGAGTAATCATAACTTGACAATTTCTAACTAATAGTATTATGAGCAAACAGTACTTTTCATATTTCAGGACAATACTTCCTACACTTGAACGTTGGATCTCTGAACATCTGCAAGAACAGGAGATGAGTTAATGTCAGGCTAATGGAAGTTGTTTTCAGTGATGGGTCTAAATCATTTCTCACACATGTTCCTTTCCATTTGTAGGAACCTTTTGTAGTTTTAAGAACTTTTTTAGTTCTTAGAACCTTTTTTCGTGCATTCCCACAGCATAGGAACTACGAACCATGAGCGTAGTGTTATGAATTAATAAGGGGATGATCCAGGCGCAGAAGGTTAGAGGTAAAAATAAGGATTTATTCCAAAAACGAAAAATGAACAAACAACTCAGAATGTCCTTGGACAGGAAAATCCAAAGTGCATGAAGAGGGGAGGGGGAACAGCGGTGATGATGCGAAGGCAGAGGCACTAGAAAAAAAGCAAAAACAACACGAGTTAGAAAAAAGTCTTTTACACTATGGTACTTCACCAGATAACCGAGTACAGTACTCCTATCCACGGCCACACAGTACCACAAGTTGGTCGATGAATCCACTCGCGCTGAAGACATCTTCCAGCGTCTCTTAAATGCTCCACCCTGATCCGTTGAGTGCGTGCAGGTGCTCCACATCATCACCATCACCTGAGAGGGGAAAACACTCACGTACACAAACACCCCACATCACCCTGCCCACACTACACGTAGTTCTTAGAACCTTTTTAGTTCCTACTCTGAGGCAGGGTCTTTTCATGGTTCCTCAGGAACTATATAACGTGGGTGTTTGCTGATTGGTAGACCTGAGGCCACGCCCATCTTTCCCATCGGTACCTCATCCGTAGTGTTTCCGTGACTCGTATCCGTATCTGTGTGAACTTATGAGAAGAGAACGAACATACGTCTGGTCCATGAACAGATGAAGAGAAAACAGTAGAGTGTGTTGTTCATCAGCGATCATGGGATGTATGATGTTAAATCCACATTCGCTCTGTTGTTGACGTGGGCAGCGCGGAGATGGCGCCCAAGACTTTACAGAGATCGTCATTACATATATTTGTATTCTATCATTGATTATTCATTTCTATGATATTATATATTATTCTGTGGGGTTCCTCAAATGTGGACTTACATCTTGACGATAAATAAAGCCCATTTCCATCCCTCTGTGTGTGTGAAAGTTGTGCAGTGCAGATACAGAATAATATGATGTCACCCTCCTCGGGACCATGGTTCTCCTGCCTGCGGGGATGCACAACACAAAGGTTCCCCTGGGGAGAGTAGTTCCTAGAACTAAATTCGAGCTGGATAGTTCTTAGAACTACGTTCTTAGAGCTACTCTATTGGAAGTCGCCAACAATCTAACCAGTGCAACTGCACCATTGCATTCTGGGAGGTTTGCTACACGTCTCCCACTACACTCCCAGTCTCAGGTTGTTTAATAGTTTAAAGGTGGAGGCTAAACTCACAATGAGCTTTGGTTTTCTGGCTTTACACAGAAAAAGTAGTTAATGTTGGCTAATACATAAGAGGGCGCAGTAATAAAGTGTGAGTGCTGAGACCACCTCCTAGTATTTTAATAAATATATCCAGTCTCCGTCCACGTGTGTTATCTCAGCGTGTCAGTGTAGTGACATGATTTTTGGGAAAGCTGCCACCGTGTAGGACATTAATCACAGCGGGTTTACTCTGTCAACATTCAATAATTTACTTGACTATAGTCGTGATCCCGTTAAGCTGACGCGCGCAGACAAAACTCTCTCTCTCTCCGTGTCCGCAGACAAATGGAGGACAAGCTAAATTATTGACTGCGTCTCACTTCTCCGCATAACTCCTGTTAGCGAGAATGCTTTATCTAGCGCAGCTGTTGGCCCTTGTGCCTCCCGGATTGAGATTAATGTTAATATCGTGTGAGAGATAGCCTCGTCTTCTGAAAGCTACATTCTTCAATCTGCAGGGGAAAACTGGGGTCATAAGACTGACTTTAGTTCATATAAGGGAATGTAACGGTTCGGGATAGGCCGCCGCGTCCCCTTCCATCACTTCCGTGTTTTACTGCGCGGAACCACGTTAAACAGGCGTGAGTTACAGTACGTGTTCCCGGAGTGTTTGAGCTTCCTTGGGTGTCATTGTTGTGGCCTGTTGATTTACTGCACGTGTCTCCCCTGTTTTCCCCCTCGACCATAGAAAGACCTGGCCCACGGATTTGGGAGGGGGCTTTCAGCCAATCAGGGGCCGGAGCAGTCCAGGTCACGCTGCGCGACGCGGTTCCACAGGGAGGCATACTGATGTCTAATAAAGCTCCAGTGTGTCTGAGAGCGGAGAGGCCCCTCGATCCACCGGGGGGGACTCAATCTGTCGTGGCCTATCAGTGCAGCCCTAAAGCAGCGTGATGGCTGTGTTCAGTGTAACAGTGCCAGTGTTTGTTACTGAGCAGATCCGAGCAGAGACTTCCTCTTCTGCTGTCTCCTGTCATCCAGAGACGACGATCGTAAGAATGTTAGACCTGGAAATTAGACCCTGCCCCCCTTCCAACCAAGATGTGGTTAGAAGAAGTCCACAGTTGAGTGAACCTGGAGAAAATAACCGACGGGATGATAAAAAAGAAGTGGGATGTTTTAGAACAGTCTTTCTCAACTGGCGGGTTGCGACCCAAAAGTCTTTGCCAGGGCAATAAATAATGTTAAAAAAATAATAATAATAATCTGTGCTTTTATTTTGAAGAGGGTTTTGTATTTATTTATTTTTAGATTTATTTTGAGTTTGTGAATAATAACGGAAGTTGATAAATACTGAAAAACTTTGTGCTTTTTATAGACTAAATTCTGTATCTTCTGTTTTTATAAACAAACTAAAAATAAATATTTAAAAAATCATTTTAAAAAATTATCTTTTTAAAAATATAAGCACAGATTATTATCATTCATTTTTCTTACATTTTTATTGCCCGAGCAATGGTCTGCGACCCACTGAAAACACATCCGCGACCGAATTTTGGGTTGCGACCCACCAATTGAGAACCCCTGGGCTAATACATAAGAGTCCACAATAATAATAAGTGTGAGTGCTGAGCTCACCTCACAGTATTTTCATAAAAATATCCAGTCTCTGTCCACGTGCGCTGAAAAAAGCCAACATATCTGGGCCACAAACCACATTCGGAACAGTCTGTAAAACGTACTGATGCACGTGTTGGGACACTGGTGAGTTTTCAGAATTGGATTTCTGTGACATCACGGACCAGGAATAGTAGTGATACTGAAAAAATAAGTCTTATAAATTCTCATAAAGGTTTATCACTAAACAAGTAGATATTTTATTGACTTTTTTTTCCCATCGTCAGGTCAACATACTGTATGTCTCTATGTGACTCATGTGGTTCACTTATTCATGTGTTTGTTTTGTTTTTCTTTTTTTTTGTCATGTTTTGTCTGTTGTCTCTGATCCGTATGAATGTGAAATGTATTATTGTCTAATGAAAAATCATAATAAATAAGTAAATAAATAAAATATGGAGTTGAGCCTGACTGAATGTCGAAAGTAGCTCGAGACGCTTTTCTGTTACTTTGAAGCAAGTTGGTCCAGATTCGTCCCCAGAAAATACACAATCCACTTAAAACTTCCATCCTGTGTCACGGAGCCTTTTTTTTCAAACGTTCAACTGTGAAAAGCCAATTGTCCAGGTAGTTAAAGTGACAACATGAAGGAGTCCTGTGGACGCGTTTCAATCGTTAAGGTCCTTCCATCCGGACACTTACTGGAAATTAGAAGAGTTTGATGTTCCCGGAGCCCTGATGCCCCGAGACACGCTTCATTCAAAGGAACACTTGACTGGATTCTCGGCCACATTTCCATGTATTGGTCACAGCGGCAGCAGGTCGGCGTCTCCTACAGTATTGTGCGGCTCTGTCCGCAGGCGGCACAAGCAGCCCACTTTCTTCTGTCATCCCCTCAAGTGGTCCCACATCAGCGGACAGTGGGAGAACTACAAAGACGTTATGGGCAAAGACATCCTGGCAATTTCCCAGAGTTCTGAGTCGTGGCTGTGTGTAGCTCGCTGTCCTACAGGAGTTGAAAGAGATGCTTTAGGTGCGGCTAAAATGACACAACGACGCAGGAAGTTATGGATTATTTCCCTTTTTCTTTTTTTTTTCTTTTTTTGCTCCATATGGTGTAAAATCCAGTTTTGATGTACACAGGGACTTCAATCGTGTATACCACAGGTGTCAAACATGCGGCCCAGGGACCAAATCCGGCCCGCCAAAGGGTCCAGTCTGGCCCTTGAGATGTATTTGTGAAACGTTAAAGTGACACTGAAGGTATTAACAATAACATTAGTTCAGGTTCCACGTTCAGACCAATTTAATCTCAGAACAGTAAAATACATCCCATAATAACCTATAAATACTCACAACTCCAAAGGTTCATGTGTACTTACAGTAAAACAAAGTATAATTTTACAAAAAATGTGAAAAACCTGAACAAATACAAACATCCTGAAATGACTTCAGAGAAGTTCGGCACAATTTGAACAATGTTTTGTGTATTTGTCGATCCACCGTGATCTGTCAGCTGTAATGCACGTGGAAAAATGATCAACGGAAGAAGAATATTGTTCAAATGATACTTTTTAATTTGACTGTGTTTATTCACTTTGCTTTCAAGGATGGTTTTTAGATGTGAACATTTTCATCATGTAATTTTAATAATAACAATAATAATAATACATTTTATTAATAGGCGCCATTCAAGACACTCAAGGTCACCATACAAAGTTGTTAAAATAAATAAAACACAATTAAAGTGACACGCATACATATATAAAACACTTAGGTAATAATAATAATAATAATAATAATTATAATAATAATACATTTAATTTGTTGGGTGCCTTTCAGGGCACTCAAGGTACATAAATGGCAGCAGATAAAAGTGAAATTATGGAATTGAATAAGCCTGTCTGAATAAATAAGTTTTAAGCTGGGATTTAAAGGTGGTATGTCATCTTTCCTAGCGTTGAAAATGCCAGCGAACTGAGTGTAAATAAAGCAAAGTTAACTAATAATGCTAAGTTAATGCTCCTGTTGTGTATGTTCTGAATTAATTATTGCATACTTTTGGAGGGTTTGATCATTTTGGGACAGCGTTGTTGGTGGCTATTACTGAATGTAACTGCCTGAAATGAATAATAAATGAATGAATGAAATGAACTGTTGTGTGTAGCTGTGAAAACTGTAAAATTGTAGTGTCATCAAAATCCTAATCTCAGCAAGGGCACCACAATGGCCAGGGCCAGCACTGCAGCACTCCTTTCATTTCAGCAACTGTGCACTTTTCTATTTTCCATATTTATTTGGGTTATCAGCTGCCAATTCTATGACATTTCATTACCATATTCATTGTGTGTGTCTGTGTAATGACAATAAAGGAAGTCTAAGTCTAAGATGCCAATGCAATTACTTCATCTGCAAACAAATCTACCTACGGGTACAAATAAAGTAACCTTGAACCTTGAACTTTGAAGAGACCCGGGCAGAACAAATGCGTAAAGCCTGTGGTTGCTTTTGTCAGGAGAAGGTAACAGTGCAGGATGGTCTAAACCTCCAGGAGCTGACAGGTACTGTTTGTGCTCCAGCTGCTCAACAGTGCCAATCCAAATCCAGTCCATGTGCCGCAGCGTGAAGGAGCCAACAGCAACAAGAGCGCAGTGGACTGAGCGAGGGTTTGTTTTCAGTGATCGCATTCATTCATCTTTTAAAGCCTTTTTATTAAAAAAAAAAAAAAAAAAAGGAACTTAAAGGTCTCCGTCCATAGAACTTAAGCGGGATTTGTTGTTTGTACACGCGCTTGATGAACAAACTTACATGACTTTGCTTCGTGTATAATTAACTGCTGTCATGAATCATACGTGCTGCCGCTGAAAGACTTCCTTCACTGTTTCAATCCCAGCGACAGACGCACACACACACACACACACACATATACACGTACACAGGTTCGCTTGTATTCTCTGGGAACATGCGTTACATGTTTTGTTTGCACGCGGGTCAGGAGAGCGGAAACCCTTTCAACTGACACGATAAGGCATTTTTAAGAGTCGAGTAAACAATGACGCTGGACTGAACTCCAAACGCAACACAGCACTCTTTGTTAAACGTCTTTTTATTTTTACTAGGTTTAATGAAGATAACACAAAAAATCACTATTAATGAAAGAAGCTTTCAATGGGTGACTTATATATGTGTGTGTGTGTGTGTGGGTGTGTAGTGTGTGTGTGTGTTTGTGTGTGTGTGTATAAGAGATCTTTCAGTTGCTCAGGTTTAGTTTCAGCAATGTTATGTATCCAAAATGGGGCCAACAGAATATACTGAATATATTGAATATACTGAATATACTAAATATACTGAATGTACTGAATATATTGAATGTACCAGTAGTGAATATACTGAATATATTGAATATACTGAACATACTGAATGTATTGAATATACTGAATAAATTGAATATACTGAATAAACAGAATATATTGAATATATTGAATATACTGAATATATTGAATAAATTGAATATACTGAATATACTGAATATATTGAATATATTGAATATACTGAATATATTAAATATACTGAACATACTGAATGTATTGAATATACTGAATATACTAAATATACTGAATGTACTGAATATATTGAATATACTGAATAAATTGAATATACTGAATATACCAAATATACTGAATATATTAAATATACTGAATGTACTAAATATATTGAATATACTGAATATACTAAATATACTGAATATATTGAATATAATGAATGTACTGAATGTACTGAATATACTAAATATACTGAATATATTGAATACATTTGAATATACTGAATGTACTGAATATATTGAATATACTGAATATACTGAATATATTGAATATACTGAATACACCGAATATATTGAATATACTGAGTATACTCAATGTATTGAATATACTGAATACACAGAATATATTGAATATACTGAGTATACTCAATGTATTGAATATACTGAATGAACTGAATATATCAAATATACTGAATATATTGAATATACTGAATATATTTCTTCTATAACAGCAGAGACATATTGCAAGCTGACAATGTCAGGGTTCATTCGACTCTTGGTTCAGCAGTATCAGACCTCATCTGAACACATGGATTGGCCACCACAGTCCAAACCTGAACTGACAAACCTCATTTAAACAGTTTATGTATAGAATGAGTACTAATGCAAATGGTGGATCTGTGGTGACTGTGTCTAATGACTTCAATTAAAGACCGATAGTGTCAGAACTCAAATATTGTGACAAACTAAATGTTTCCAGGTGACTACATTTCAGAGCAAATAGTAAGAACTCTCTTGGTTATTTACATTCATGATTGCTGCAGACACACTGTATTTACGTCCATAACTTCGGCCCCTTTAATCTTACCTTTATTCAAACCAATTTCACATACGTAGACTAAAGAATACTCCTGAAAAAGCAACAACTGGCCTACAGAATGACATTTTTAACACCGCTGTTTGAACCTGAAACCACGGAGCCTCATCGTGAATCCTTTTTTTTTTTTTAACGTTTTTTAACTGTAGCCGACATGCCTTTTCCTCCTTGCACACTCCTCACCCAACCTCTTAACGCTGTCCACTATGTTTTCTATGCACAGAGGAACGCGAGCTCATCTTACCCAGACTCTCAGAGGTCTTCCCCTCTGACCATAAAGGCCACTTTATACAGCTGTACATCTGTGACCCAGCCGGTGGAAATGTCACAGCCAGACTGTTGTGCTCTTCCCTGACCCGGGGACACATGCACACACACACACACGTACGCACATATAGACGCACACACACACACACGGCTCTGTTCGACACTCTCACCCATAGATGCCAGTCAGGGATGAGCGGGGCCTCCCTAATACATGCTAATGCATTCAAAGTGGAACATGTGCTGTGAACCGCACATTTCTCTGTGACTGGATTCATGCCTCCACGTCGATACTTAATGTTTAAAACATTTGACCTCCAGATCTTGATATCAAGGCAAAAGCAAAATGAGTTAAATCTGTCTTTGGCCTGATACGATCGGGCAACTGATCAGTCCTCAGCAGCAGCACATGTGCAGAGCGCCATCACAGAGCGTATTTGCAAGGGATTACCGCAATGATCTGTGATAAAGTGCTCAACTGTTTTCCACATACTGCTCTCATGGCCACAAGGGCATTAGAGACGGATACAAAACACACTCGTGGAGAGAGAGAGAGAAAGAGAGAGAGAGAGAGAGAGAGAGAGACAGAAATAGTAAGCGAGCTCGATGGACACATAGTCAAAAGAGTGACAGAGAGACATTGAGAAGTAAAAACAGAGGAAGACAGAAGGCCGGGTGGAGGGAGAAATGAGCAGTGGCAGAAGCGACAGACTGCGAGTGTGAGATGGCAGAGTGAGAGAGCGAGAGAAAGAGGGGAACAAAGAGCATATTGTCAGTGCTGGGCGCTAATCGTCTCCTCTTAGGCTGCCAGAGACAACAGGTGAGAGCAGTTTGACTCCCTGCAGGCTCCACGAAGCTTTCAGGGCTGTGTGTGTGTGTAAGTGTGTGTGTGTGTGTGTGTATGTGTGTGCATGTGCTATGTGAGTGTGTGTGTGTGTGTTTGTGTGTGTATAGAGGGGCCGAGGGACCACGGGAGAACTCTGCTAATGCCAACTCAAACGGCAAATGAGGAGCGAGGGCCGTACCATCAAAGGGTTCTTTTCAGACATGCCAGGGTATTGGCCATGTGAGCGTGTGTGTGTGTGTGTGTGTGCTGTGAGATAATATTTACAGATCATCCGAGTAATGCCCCTTTTCTTCACACCAGCAGTAATGATAGCATACGGCGATTGTTCAAAGCAACAACAGAAGGAACGCTGCACCTACAAATAAAAAATGTTAAAAAAAAAAAATCAACGCCGGTTCTTTGATGTTTACACGACTCCGTGGGCTTATTTTGTGTTAACAATCTGACAACACACGTGACACACGGCAGCTGGGTGGAGAAGTCACACCTATAGGAGCCGCAAAGTGGCTGGCCTTGTAACGGCGTGGAAGTTAAGATGGGTGTTAACGGCCGAGAAGACGGGCAATGAAAGCATATTACTTTCTAATAAATTAAAAAAAAAACGTCTGGATATCTCAGTTGTTAAGGCACCGGGCTGCTGCAATGGGGACACGGGTTCAATTCCTGGGGTGAGCGTCCAGTGTGGGTCCTTGGTCAAGACCCTTCACGCTTCTGTTTACAACTGTAGCTTTAATGTTTCATGGTGCCGGTCCCAAGCCCGGATTAATACAAGGGTTGTGTCAGGAAGGGCATCAGAGGGAAAAAAAAATCCAAATATGCCAAATCAAACATGCAAATTGGATTCACTATGGTGACCCCGGAAGGGGAAAAGCCGTAAGGAGTCATCATCTGTTGTTTTCTGTGTGTTTTTAGACTTAGACTTCCTTTATTGTCGTTACACAGACACACACAATGAATCTGGTAATGAAATGCCATAGATTGGCAACTGATAACACAAATAAATGTGGAAAATACAAAAGTGCAAGATTGCTGAAGTGAATCCAAATCCATAAGTCGTCGCAGTGCAAAGGTGACAACACACACAGTGAATATAAATAAGAAATAAATAAGATGCACAGTAACAATGTAAACAGTACTGAGAACAGTGTTTATGACTGTGTCAGTTGTTTTGCCGGTGTGTCTTTGTGGTTTTGTGTTGAACAGGTCAAACTTGAAACTGACATTCTGCTCTCAGTGTATTTTTGACCTTTTTTTTTTACATTTTATTTAACCTTTTATTTTAGCGGGTAAATGAGAAAAACTTCTCATTTACAGTGATGAACCTAGCGAGATGAACCAACAGACAAATACAAAGATAAAGCAGAACAAAGAAAGCAAAAGAGAAACAGATAATGGGAAACAAACCAATAAAAAAATCAAACAAAAGGCAGAAAGAACTCATCACTTTCTAATAAAATAAAATAGAATGTCCTTTATTGTCATGGTATACTTGTCGCAACGAAATTATGCATCAAACTTGTGTTAGTGCAATGCAAAATGAACACAATGAGTATTGTAAATAAAACTGTCATAGTATAAAAGTACTTAAGATGTAACAGGATATTCAAGAGTACCAAAGAGTACCCCGGACCATTTCACACCCACACAGAGGTGGTCGTTTCACATGTAATTTAATAGTTTCCCATGTGTGAGAGTTAAAGGAGGGATATGATTAGATGCAGTATTCATGGTGTGTTTTTATTAGTGTATGTTCACATGGAAATAAGAGTTGTTGTGCTTCGTGGCCTTAGATTGATAGGTTTTACCATGAGTACCATTATGTAGCGTCCACAAATCCAAATAGACTTCCTCCTCTCTTTTATAGTCAGTGGTGCCCAGTAAATGTTAAAAATCTCACAACACGAAAAAAACTAACTCTAATGATGGTCCATGTTTATTTTGGGGTTTTTTGGAGCTTTTAAAGGTCCAGTATATGAGTGTGCTTATGTAACGTCTGTGTGGTTCAGACTAACAACAGGAGCTCAAGTAGTAAACCATCGCTGCTGCTAATGAGTGGAAATGCAGGGAAGAAATCAGGCTAATGGCTAATACTGAGTCAGGTAGAAGAAAAAAGAACATTTTTATGGCACCTCCATGGGCTCGTCAGCAAAGACATTAACTTGAAAGTCCACTTATAGTCGTCCCTCGCTATATCGCGGTTCACTTTTCGCTGTTTTGTGGCTTTTTCAGTTCAATTTTGCAGACTTTTTTTTTTTTTTGCAGTGTATCAATGTGCATTGTGTTCTGCGTCCTGATTGGCTGAGACCATTATCAATCAGTCTCCTCTGTTCCGTGTCTCCTGTACAGTACAGAATTCGTTCATGGTGGTAAATGTACATAAATGTTGATGCTACCAGTGTGACTCTAAAGTACTGCATGTTTGCTAGTTTTCTGCCTGACATTACGCCATAAATGACTCTTGGGTTGAATCAGTGCCAGGACGAAAAGGAACGGTCAGAGGAACTGTTGAAATACACACCAGTCACTATTAATAATGTCTTAGGCTTTTGATCTTTGGTTTCATTCTACAAAACTGGACTTATTTGATCAAATCTACCAAGGTTTGAACTCGGAGAGTGTTTGAACAAGCGAGAAATGTGAGAAAATGTTAATGTCTGTCTGAGAAAAGTGTATACCGTGTGTGTTGAGGGCTTTTACAGCCTTGAAACATAGTGAAGAATTGTCAAAAGTTGACTACTTCGCGGATTTCACCTATTTTTGCAATGTAATCGCCATGATAAACGAGGGACCACTGTATGAAACTTTGCAGCTTTTGGGGGCGGGGGGGATCTGTGAGACTGCAGAGGTAAGTATATTTTGGTTAATCATGACTAAACAGGTAAGTTTGCATATAGCATAATACACAAACAGAATGCAGACTCTATAAGCAACCTAGCGTAGCATCATCTCAGTGTTCAATGTTCAGTGCTCAACTAACAGAAACTTCCTTTTAAAACTCTTTTGAACAACGAATAAGACAGGGGCACTGATTTACTTGAAGTCAGAAACTGATAGAATACATTTCATCTCATATATAATCAATACATACAAACTAAAATAATCAATACATACAACAACAGCAATAATATCATCTTTGGATTCTATATTATTTTGATAGGACAACATTGCAGTTACAGTCATACAATGCAAGACCACATTCACAACCCACAACAGCAGAATCACAGACAACAGACAAAGCACAGAAAAAAAAGAAGAAATAAAACAAGACCAGTACACTGACGGAGACAAAAAAAAATGACATACATAAGTGAACCATATGAGATAGAGAGACATATCGTGTAATAAAATAAATATCTGAATAATACAGGTTTTTGTTAAAAAAAAAAAATACGTAAAGGAATTTATTTTTTGATTGTTTTTAATTGTTGAACATATAAACCTTCCATGCTGGAGGTGTGTGACAGTCGTCTTGTCTCTGATGCCAGAAATGCTGCGGCCTCACGCTGCATGTGCGCCGCTAAAATCAACAACTGAAGCACGATTAACAACACAAAAACTCAAACACAACCAAACGGACGCTGGAGTCAAAACTGTTACACTGGCGTTAGATGCCAAATCAGACTGCGGCAGAAATAACATATTAGCGAATATCAAAAAAAAGAAGGGGTGTATGGAAATAACTTTTTTATGAGTTTCATTAGGACGGCAGTGGATATCCTTTTACACAACAGCATTACAGCGCGGGTTGGCACCGTCGGGACACCTGCTGTGGCATGTCTGATAATGCAGTCATGGAAATATGTGTGGGTTTTTGCTGGGGGGAGGGCAGGGAGTGG
>JAPTHA010000006.1:11659153-11671457 GCA_029814585.1 Gymnapogon annona | reverse complement strand
AAGCATCATTTAAAACTATTCGCTTACATTTTACATAAATCATTATCTCAGCTGCTAGTCACCTGTATAAAAACAAGTATAGACAGACAGACAGACAGACAGACAGACAGATAGATAGATAAGATAGATAAGATAGATAAGATAGATATAGTGATTTCCACAGTTTGAGTGGTGCTCTGTTGGTGATATCACCGTTAACCAATATTTCAATAATGGGTACCTTAATTAAACTCTCCGACTATCGTAGCAGTGGCATTACGTCAGCACTATGGAAAGTAATGTCATTAGTAATTGACGATTGATCATCATCTCAGATTTCAACATAGTGGTAGTCATTAGCATTGTCATTGACTCTGCGTCTAAGAACTGGTAGGAAATATTATTCATGATTATATCAGCCAGAAGTGATGTTAAATGAATTATCTTTTATTTATTCATTAATGTGTTGGAACAGAACTTTCTTTATATTGAGTAATTATGAACCGACAGGCATTAAAGTGACTTCGACTTATGTAGACAGTAGCCTAAACAGTCGTTTAAGTATCATGGGTAAATAATTTCCTGTTGGCTCAACAGATCCCACAGTGAAAATGACACTATATCATTTTTAACCCTCTACTAACCAAAAGGTAGAAAGAAGAGCATGTACTGATTATATTTCAAATCATTATTTATAGCAACTTTTGGGTTTAATTTTAGGGAAAACATGAACCACAACCGAAACACCATTTGACACTATATTCAGATTCTCTGAGTGATCATTTCTATCCTTATTTCTTTTTATCTGTCCTGAGATCACTTCACAAACACACAAGTCAGTGAATATGACCATTACCAGAAGACAGACAAGAGTTGTGATGTGTTAATATATACGTTCATCTAAGAAGTCGAGCTTTGTCGTTGTGCTACGTGTCATGTGGGGACCACTGCTTTCACAGGTGTTTCAGGTGACAACAAACACATACTGTGGGCACCCAAAACAGGATGTGGCTGCTAAGCACGAGTCACCTGAGAATACGAATGAATCGGGCCCATCTCTAAGTGAGGCCACAGGGAGAAGACATGTAGAGAGAATGTCAGGATGTTTGTGTATTATCTTCCGTGGTGCCATGACAATATTCCCAGCAGTCTCCATGTCCATGTCTTTCAACTTATCTCCAACTTGCTTCGCTCTCACAGTGGTGAGGAACAGTATGCAACAGGCAAATGAAAGTATGCAAATGATGAGCTCTGACGCCTTCTTGATTTTGGTTTTGCTGCCCTACTGGGTCAGTTTGATGTAGGAGAAAATAACACTGTTTCCTCTTCATCTTTGCACATAAAGGGGGAGACGAACAGGTGACGGTTTCAGCAAATGCTCTGACACAGTGAATGACGGCAGCAGAAAACCACAGCGGTTGCAGGGTGACAAGCACACTCTTCCTGCTCAGATGCAATCACTTCCTCCCCATTAACTTGCTCTCCAAGTATGAATGGGGTGAAAACAAAACGCGTGAAGAGCTCGAGGTGTGACATTTGTACATGTACCTCATATTCTCCACCTGTGACGTGTTCTTTTAACATCACTACCTGCCTCAGTCATCACATTATTCTAGCGAGCGATACGATCTTGTGAAAGGTGCATTCTGTCTGAGAGCGAATCAGTCTTTCATTCAGACATTCTCATGTATGTGTTTCCAATCTCCGTAAAATGGAGGAAATCATACAAATAGCTCGTGTCAAAAATTATTTACTCAAAACATGCTTTCAGTTCAGGTGACTTAAGGTAATATTTTGACTGGCTTCACTCACAGTGGCTGAAAAGAGCAAAAGGATGTTTGTGCCTCTCAGTCGGTTAGCTACAGTTGTTGCTGCCTTTGACATCTATATTTAATTACGGCATCTTTTTATAAAGTACTCTTTCCTTCTACACTCCTTGAACTACATCTGCGCTGGATGTGAAGTTGTCCTTTGTTGTCTCAATGACAATAAAATCTAGGTGCTTTTTCTACATTTTGTTTTAGGTAAAGTGCCGTTAGTTGAGGTCAGTCCTTATGTTGTTCAGGGCTCTATCCTGCCCCCTTCTCTATAATGTTCATCCATACTCTGTTGTAGTTGATTCACCCATGAATGAATGTATGGAATAAAGCAAATGTCAGGTGTGTGAAACATAGGATTGTCATCTATAAAACACTTGTTCGTTTTTGCTTACTGTCTGCATTTCCTGAGCCTGAACATGTATCTAACAGGACGAGACAGAGGAGATGTTTGTGTTTCTGTGTGAGTCGTTTTCAACTTTTACTCTTCTTAACTTGTCAGGGATGTAAGAACACTTAAGTACTCACTGGACTCGTAACTGTTGACACACTGAGCCGTTTTCTGTGATAACTTCATTCAGTCGCATTTCCAGATGAACTTTACCCTGTGAGGAGATGAGAGGGAAATGACAGAGAAGATGTTTCAAATGACTTAAGTCATGACATCTTGATCTTAAATCAGGCCGAATGTTTCTTATCAAACACTATGTTAATATTGTATGTGGGCTGTTCTAGTAGATACATAAATAAATACTTGCATTTGTACTTGTGTACTCTATGTTCACCAACAGATAATACAGTTAACAGTAATCAACTTAAAAGGTAAAACAGAGAAAAGGAGACATCGAAGTTGTAAAATAAAATTATTTCATCTCCCATTTTGTTGAGGGTGTGTTCCATTTCCAAAAATGTGCCGCATTTTCATATCTCGTGACATGGTGAGACTCTTAAGTCACTGGTTCTCAGACCTGGGCCCCATGTTGTTTTAGGTTAATAGGGTAACATGTGTGACAAGAGCCACGGCAGCTGCGAATTTTATGATCACACAGAAAGATCTTTACAGGGTCGGATGTGGTGAAGGCTGCCGGTCTCGCCTTCGGAAGTGTCAGTGAGAGATAGAGGGCAAGAGAGGCAGGGAGAGAGCGAGAGAGAGAGCCAAGCGAGAGAGAGCTAAACAAAACGCCCACACACTTGCTCTGTGTCTCTGCAATTCAGCATTTGGCTGAGATGGTAAGTAGCTCTTTCTAATGCAACACAAGCTTTAGAGCCAATGTAAAGCCAAACGCTCTGCAGGTCGACTAATGAGGAAATATCATCATATAACGCTCACATTACAAAGTAGAAATGTATCTCCCCCACCTTAAACTGATGGGTAGTTCATATGGTAAAAGAGCAGCCTCAGGGTAATGTCACACAATTACCACCTAATTTTTGCATTCATCGTCCGAACAATAGTTTGAACTAATACTGCTTGTGGGGTATACAATTCCTGACTGCGCACCATAAAAGTATTACAATAGCACCTCCATTATTCACTGATGTAACTTTGCAGTTGAACGTGTCTACTTGTGAGTGAATCAGTGTAGCAGCACATACCGAGAATAGCCAAGCGTGGGCTAATGGCAGCTAGAGTCAACACGTTAGCTACAGCCTCACAGAAGTGGCAGTGTGCTGTAGTTTCACATAACACAACCAGACCACAAAACTATCTGATCAAAAAAATATAGCGTTGAAATAGAACAACCCACATATATGCCCTATGTGGCAGAAACTAGAACTACCCCTCTGAGATGATCAGCAATATGTTGAACGGCATCAAAGAAAGTTTCAATAACTCGATCAAAAGCAATTCACAAGTATGGGCTGCTGTATACCAATGCTTCAGGTGCAGGGGAACTGCTCTAAGTACAACCAATCGAAACCGGGCATTGTTATACAGTAACATTTTACAAACTTTTTTTCTTCAAATGTTACAAAACTGAACAGCCCACAGATCACCGACTTACTGAATAGTTCCCCTTTGGCCATAGTTGACATACAGGTGTTATTTAAAAAGGAAGGATTCAGGAAGTATGGAAAGTCAGTCTATCTGGCAGATCATGCACATGTACATAATAAACAAAAAACATTTTAAAGGTGAACTGTAGTTCTGTAACATGATGTGAGGCTTCTGACGCAGTTGTATCAAAAGGGCATGCAAGTTTAGTCTACTCTTAAATGCGGTACAAATAATAAAAATTTTCATTCCTTTATTATCTTTCAGTATATTCTAATAGTTTGGCTAGAAACAACAGTTGTACCTCCTTCAACGGATTCTGTTGTTGAGGTAAAAATCTGCACTGCGATGGAAGATTTTGGCCAAACATGTTTCTTTTCTATCTTTCGATTTGGACCCAGATGAAACAGGAAGGTGTGCCTTCTTATATTACCACTCATCGTCTAGCTTTAAATGTTTCCAATAAACTGCCGACAACATTCTACTCCGAGGTATGTGATTCTAATTTAAAGGTCATGAATTCTAAACGACACCAAGAGTGTGATATATACAGTTGAAAGCATGCTGTTTTGTATACTGCATTTCATTCATATTTCTGCAACCAGGTCACTAAGGTACTGTAATTCAATTGTTAGTAGAAGTAGCTGAGCTTATTTCTTTATTTGAAGTTTCAGGCGTTTAACTGCAAGGACAGAGGTGGTCAAACCCTACTTTGACATGAAAATGTTCTTATCCGAATGCAAAGTTTGATCTACAGTTGAATAAATAAATGTGTGTTAGGTTGGGATGCTTTTAAGACATGTACATCCTTATTCCCATAGTGATCAATGTCTCAGCATATGAAAGTGCAACTTCCGCCTCCAAGACTACTAGCATCTAAAATTACTATTAACTTCTTTCATTACCTGGACTTCGGAATTAGGATCTATTGGCTGGAGACCAAACCAGTCCTCCTTTCCACTGTATTTACACAGGTCATCCTTTCGTATTGACACCTTACCTAAAAATACACATAAACACACATTGAACTACAATTCCTTCAGTTAGATAAAAATGTATGTATTCTTGTAAATTATTGTAACTTACCAACGGGTAATTCCCTTTGGAAAACGCTCTTGGCATAAACATAGAAGGATAAACACTGAAATGAGCGTGGGATCTCAAAGTAGAAGTCCTCTCCATAGAAAGGGCTGCAAGGAAACACACATTTTCAATGGTCAGATCCTGCAGTGTGTGTCTAGTATGCAGTATCATATGTTTGCACGAATTTCCATAGAAAAGACCATCACCATTTACAGTCAAAATTATGAACTGAAGCCTGACAAACTGATGAGTGTCATCTATAGTTACTGATCAACTGATGTGAATGGGAATAAAGGGGTTGTATGACTACAAACAAACCAACATTTAACTAAAGGCGTGTGATAATTCTATCAAATTCCTCATCTATAACATATTGTTCTTAGATTTTGTCTTTGTAATGCAAAGCTGTGTTTAGTCTTAAAAGTCACGATGCCTACATGTCATAACACGGGGTTTGTTTATTTACTAGCCGAACAGAAGGTGGACAGCACAGGGTGTCCTTCTGACTCAGCGGGGCTGGATTGGAATATGTTCTTGCTATGATGTAAATTTTAATCTCTCTTGTAATTTTCATAATAATTACAGCAATCAAATGAACAATGATCTACAAAATGGGACCAGGAGTGAGTTGTTAATGTGCTGTCAAAGGTTTTTAAAGCATTGACAAGGGAAGTGGCAGGAATACAGGAAGGAAAACAGTCAACGCAGCTTAAGCTTACACTACAGTATATGCGGCTGTGTCTTGTTCCAAATGTCAGGCACAACCTTGATTTTAAACATAGACTAAAACAGGGTCTGAGTGGTCAATCCCATGTTGATCTATCCCATACAGTACCAGGTTGTACCGGGTAGTTGAAGGGAGTGATCACACACATATTTTCAGTGGAATAGTTAATAGTATGATCAAATTTTCCTGTCACTACAAAACACATTAACTAAAATAATACATGACCATGAGAAAGAAGGCACACACTGGACATGGTATATGTACACAACACACTCGTGTTAGTAACAGTGGGAGAACCTTCAATGTATAGCCTCAACACAGGCACCACTTCGTTCATCTTAAAGCACGTGCTAAAATACCACATAACCCAGCTTTGCAGCAAAGGTGGTTTGAACACCCTTGTTTAAAACAGGACTGACTGCCCTGTAGGAGCTGGCAGGGTGACAGAGGGCCTAAGCATCTGTGCCATTGAGTCTTGCCAAAATAACAACCTCACAACCAAGGCTATGAGCTAGACAGCTTGATCTGACATAGCTGATTGTAGGTTAAGCACTACCTCGATGTACGTGCTGGCTGCAGATGGACCACCTGTCCCAAACAGCCTGGACTGCGCTCAGGCAGTTGTACTGGATTAACTGTTTATATGTTGGAGGAAAAAAAACAACAGAATCCCTCACAAGCATTTTCATCGGAGCCATCTTGGACCAGTTCTTCTGAGTAAAACTGAAGAGTAGTCATGATAGAACTATTTCCTTGTCAAAGGTATTTACCGTTAAAGGTATTTGGAGTGCTTCACTGAATTAATTTTCTGTCTTAATAGTTTAACCAGAATTTGGCTTTAAAATAAAATGCAAAAATGATCACTTCCAATTGTAACATCTGTCCCATTTCCAAATTGTTCAGCCTGAAGTGATAACTTCAACGTTACCTTCATAAAATGAGGCATCAGCATAATTCTACTCATTATTCCTGAGAGAAAGTCAAATCCTGCAGCTCTTCGATTCGTACACTGATGCTTGGTTTTACTATTGTGCATCCTGGATGGTGAAATATCTTGCCTGATACTTCCGTGCTGAGTTTGGGCAACACTTTTCGTACACCCACACATCCCACTCAACATCACATGGAATTATGCACTTGTAACCTCCCCATTTTGCACAAAGATACACGCACTGTGGTATATTCCCTCCTGCTGTCATCCTCGTAACTGACTGATGTGAAAACGCCAGGTACAAGCACTCGGCCACAACTGTTTGAACGCGACAGTTTTCGCCGAGGGATTAACTGCAAGTGTGCTTCCATGCAGTCTTAACACTGTTGCAAACAGGACCGCATACGGGTGACATCCGATGACAAACAGTTCACCAAATTTCAACGATTATAAGATGTGCTAAACAGAGACCAAGGTAGTCGAGAATGACACAGAGAAAAGACAGGGGAGAGCGTGGGAGGACACACTTCCTCAGAGACTGTAAAATCCTTTTGAACAGCACCGACATCAGGAGGGAGAGAAAAAAAAAAGCTGTTGTGAAATACCTAGAAAAGGCAGGCCCATGTTTACAGTGAGGTGTGCAATGATGTAGATAGAATAAACCTAAAATGTTTCCTGATGCCCATCTCCCACGCCTTTCTGTAAGGCACTTGTGAAAATCCAGCGATTAGTAAAATAGCTCATTCCTGTCAGAATTACTTAATGTTTCCTAGCTCAAATACAGCCCTGCACAGAACCAGCTCTGACTCATGTATTGACACTTTCTGAGATGGAATCAAATGGCCGCATTTGAAGTCAGACACTTCTCCCACGATAAGCATTAAACAAACAAAAACGATTTAGGGTTAAGGATAATTGTTTCTGAACAGTTTCCCAGCTTGTTAAATTATCTCCATGATTCCGTTTGCTAATTTTTTTAAAGATGACTATTAAAAGAATGCACTATATGTAAGGAGATCCAGGTTCATGCTACATACCTGACGCTTTTGTCAAACACCTTGGTGCGGAAAACCTCCTCTTGATCCAGACTTATGGTGCAGAATGTACAGAGATCCCTTTGGCGATTTGGACCAGAGACAGGACCAAGATTTTTAGCTTCACCTGCAATACCAAGGCAAGAAAAAGATTAGTATCAAGACTAGACTAACAATTACAGTATAATATTAAATGAAATTAAATATCTTCTGTGCCTTGCCCATTTTATTGCTCTTCAGAGTCTACAATTATAAAGGACTAATGTAATGTAATAATTCAACTTGCCATAGGCAAGTAAACTTGCTATAGGCAACAACACATAGACCTTCAAAAATACATAAATAAATATATTTCAGTTTTAGATAACAGACCATGCTTAAGTTTAAGGCACTGAAAGTATCTGATAACTCAAAAAAATAAGGGTTTATGTATCTGATTCAACAAGCGTCCGTAAGTTAAACAATAAAGACATGCAATTACTTTCTCCATAGTATACTTGTAAAATGTGGTTTATGTTCATAGTCCCTATATGTTCATATATGTTCATAGTCTTAATGTTCATATGGGGACAGTGGTTCTACTTGCTGTCAGTGCAAGCTACAGAGCGGATGTAGCTTAAGTACACTTGAGCCTCATATGTGGTTAAAAACATGAAACATTGACTTCCTCAGCATAACCAGTGACAACTGTGCAGCGCTGATTCACAAATGACAAACACCTTTGGAGGACACACAACTTGCACATGATCATACAGGCAGACTGATAACATGCTGTGGCGTTCGGTGAAACATATACAAAAACGCTGCTGAAAAACAGTTAAAAATGAACCTGAAATATCCAAATGGCTACATGTCTGTGACTCCAACACAGCACTGAATCAATAAGTCAGATTTGGACGTGTGGATTAGTAGGGCATTGACCGTGGTCTAAATCTGTCTTCGGATAGGTAATTTAAGCCAACATGGGAACCTAATTAGTAAAAGCCAGCACTTAGGTCAGCTGTTTAAAAGACTATTAATAATGGTGTACGGCTAATCCTTTAAATGACCAGTGAAAAGAGCTGAGTTAAGGCTAAGCTTGAACCAAGATGAACTGGTGGGAGTAGAGTGTTCACACACATATGCAGTAGGCACAAACATGTATGGCTAAACGTTTTGACGTCTTTTCTCTTTAATATTTCCAGTAAAACAGAAGCATGTCACCCAGACCAAAAGGTCAATACGAGTACCTAAACAATACCTGTATTAGCTGATGACTGCCTTGTCATTTATCCATTTTGTCTTGTTCTCTATTTATCCTGGTAAAAAAGCAAATAAAGGCATCCCCCTAAAGCACACAGGTATGTAAAGCCATTATGCAGGGAAATAACGTATCTCCACAGAATACCACCTTCATTGATATAGGCTAAAGGAAATGGACAAAGTGTGAACGAGGAAGAATGGAGTTTCGTAAGACTGCAAAGTGAGTTACATGCCATGATGGTTCCTCTATTTTGTTCTGCTTACTGTTTTCTCATTAATTCATAGTAGTGAAACTGACATTTGTCTTCCTGTTGTGCCTATATGCTAACATACCAGCCTATTTTCACTTTACAGTAAATACATACAGATAATAGTCTTGCATGTAATATCTACAGAAGTATTTAATACCCAATAATTACTGTATAATACTTCAATGGATAAAATGCCAAGAAATTAATAATACTTTGTAGTGCTGTATCGCATCATATCAATAATTTAATTATCAACATTATGATAAATCTGCCCAAGGAGCCAGTTTAATCATAGACTATTATCAGTTAACATTCATGTCTTCAAATACACTAACACACTGGTGTGGGCCAAGCGATGTACTTTCACAGCAAGACAAACCAGATGGCCTCACTGTGAGAGATTTTAAGTACAAGTAACATTTCTGTTGGTCAAATATCCTTTGTAGAAACACTATGATGATAACTGAACAGGGTAGGAGGAAAACAGAGGCTCTGGTGCGATACGGTACAACTCATCATCCATCTTAATGATCCAAAAGTACTCATAACTATATTTACCTGTGTCTAAAAGTGGCACCAACTATTTTTGTGTGTTTCTTGTCAGCGCCTCCACTCAGAGGTCAGAGAGCTAAGGTGAAAGATTCAAGACCAGCTTTTCTGTAGATGTCTGATGAGTAAAGGCTTGATGTGAACGGATTGGGAATCGCCATTAACGTACAAATGTTCCCAGTTCATCAATGGAACACCGTTGTCACAATTTTTATTGACATATACTACATACATAACATATATTACAGACATAATATTTTCATACACACACCAGTAATCACCAACGATTATACATAAAGTCCCAGTCACACATCACCCATCAACAATAAATCACATGGTCACAATAGTGTCATGGAAAGAGGTGAAATCATTTCATCCCAGCTACAGTATATTCACGTGTGTAATGTGGTGGGAATTCTTCTTCTTGATAGGGTGAAAAATAAAATAAAAATATAATCCCCAAGTAACTCAAAGTCTTTGGGTTGGTCTGTTAGACAACTTTACACGGTAATGCTGTACTCTAAAACGGCAAGTGACCCTCTGTGTTGTTGCGTCTTTTTACAAATAGTAAAACTCCATGTGGTGACTGACATGTATGTTGATTAACTCTTATCCCACCGACGGTCAGACAGTGAAGTCACCCCGTTAATTGAACGGGGGGCATTCGGGGTAGACATGTTAGCTAGCCTACTTTGCTAGTGCCGTCGTTGACTTGCAGTGAGGCTCAAAAGTCTTCAACAAACGCAAAGCTGCAATTTCACTTCTGACGGTGGAAACACACACATACACAGATGCGCGCGCGCGCACACAGACACACACACACTGCTCGTTCGGACGGCGTTAACCAACCGGTCAACCGGGCGCTGCTCGATGAATGAAGTCATTCACGGGCAAGCTAACTGCTGCTGTTGCTAGCGCGCTGAAGCTAACTTGACGTTAACCGTGTATAACCGAGCCGGCGGACCGACCAGAAGAACTGGCTGCCTCTGCCTCTCCGAACGCCGTCGACTGTTGATACCACGCCGCGCCCCTCTCTTCCCTCTTCTCCCCCCGCCGCTCCTCGCTCCTTCACCGGGACCTCTTCTTTTCCCTCCGCCAGACAAGACACGGCAAAAACATCTCTCTCTCTCTCTCTTAAAACCCCCTCCGCTCCCTCTCTTCCCCCTTCAACAACCACCAGCACCGGCACCGGTACCGGCAGCAGCAACGGCCACGGACTTACATATTTTCCCCCGCAGACTCTGTAAAATCCGAATCTTCGCGTCGTCCTCTTCCGCCATGGTCAGAGCTGACTGTTGTCGCTGGCCCGGTGCGTTCACCGCTGGTTTATCATATCCGTTTATGAATGCAGGCAGAGTGGAGGAGAGCCAGCCCCGCTGCCGCGTCACGTCAGGTTCACAGACGCCGTAAGAAAACGTTGTTTTTTAACGGACAAAGAAGAATTTTTTTTTAAAGGTTTCCTCCCATAACAAAAAAAAGCCAACACAGCCGCTCGCCTCGGCGAACACCTCCAGACTGAGACGGTAGGAGTTACTGCCGGGCTTTAAAACGACTGTTGCCTCTTAACGTTATGCAACGGTAACTACACATGAACACACACACGCAAACACACACCTGTTTAGCTCCTCTTAACAGCTAAAGCCACACTGTGTGTCTGGATCTGTGTGTTAGTGGCATGTTTATCAGATGACAACACACGCCCACACACACACTCACACACACACGCGCGCGCGCGCACACGCTGCAATTTGTTTCTTACCGAGATACTAAAAAAGCTACTTTGATTTCGAAGTGTTATTGATATGATTGATCGTTCTTTTATGAGTTGATTTTTTAATCTTTAGGGTTCAAACGTCTGTACACGTGCTACATTTCATAATTCAAGTAAGATTATTGTGCTGCACGGACAGATTGTTCCTCTTGCTTACCTTTTTCTGTATCTTTTTTGTACCTTTTTCCCTCACATTTAGTGTTTTTATCTTGTTTTTAAAGAGATATGAATGAAGTGATATGAATCCATTATTCCCTTATAAAACATGTAGATTAATGTTTGACATAACATTTACTCCACTAACCCATAGACCACAGGTGTCAAACATGTGGTCCCGGGGCCAAATCCGGCCCGCCAAAGGGTCCAGTCTGGCCCTTCAGATGAATCTGTGAAATGCTGAAATTACGCTGAAAATGTGAAAGAGTTCATAGTTCAGGTTCCACATTCAGATCAGTTCAATCTCATGTTGGTCAGACCAAGAAAACACTAATGCTATGCAATACAACCTAATGAGTTAAACATACTCACAACTCCAAATTTTATCGTGTATTCACAGTAAAACAAAGTAGTATTTAACAAAAAATCTGAATAACCTGAACAAATATGAACTTAAAAGAAGTCAGGGCAATTTTAACACTATTCTGCCTGTTATTAAATGTGATGTCAGTTATAATGTACTGTACATGTGTCAATTTTAAACTCGTTAAAATTACACATAACTTTTCAGTTTGTTCGTGTTTATTCATTTCTTTTTTTAGATGTGAACATTTTCATCATATAATTTGACTAGTTTCACTCTAAAAACAGAGAGGAAAGTTTGGAATTGACATTATTTACACATTATTACGGTATTATTTTACTGGTTTGGCCCATTTCAGATCAAGTCTACCTGAATGTGGCCCCTGAGTGAAATGAGTTTGACAC
>JAPTHA010000006.1:11643366-11658646 GCA_029814585.1 Gymnapogon annona | reverse complement strand
AATATTTGTCACAACTACAGATTTATATCTGTGTGTATAAATGTACATAAACCAATACATATGTAATAAGCCACCTCTATTAGTTTGATGGCTTCAATACATATTATGTGCTTTTCAAATTCCTCTTACTCTATGTCCAAGCGGGTTGACCTGTGAGGAACCACAGGTTCTAGATCCTCTGATACAGTTCATTCCTTTACTTTATCGGTAAATCCCACTGGGATTTTCAGCTGAATAACCTCTCAACTGGCACATCAGCATCAGCACATGAATTCTAACACCACGTGGCCCGATTATTAATCGGTTGCTAGGTAACCCACTCGGAGGATTCTATGATTCAGAGGGATTGTAAGGCTACTGTATTTCAAAATGACTAATATTTCGCTAAATATTGAGCCTATCAACTTGCCGTTTTCTCCAGTCGTATTCCTGACCCAAAACACATATGTAAGAACACAGACAGCCATGTACGCAGAGACAACTTTTAATCTAGTGACGATTTAGTACATTTAATCTATGAGGCAGATCATTTATTAACAAAAACTATGTAGACCAGTGTTATGACATTAACTGTCAGAGACTAAGAACAGTTGTCATGTGTGACCTAAGCTTAACTTATTGTGTTTCATTTTTCTACTCTACAGTATCATTCACCATCAGTTGTCAAACATGATTAAAATCAGAAAATGTCAAATATGTATTTATGATTTTACACCTGCTTAGTTGTAAAATGGGCACATCTGTCACAAATATTTTTCTTTAGGGATTTTTTTTTCATTTCCTATAGGAAGCTATATGTGGTGTTTTATATTTCCCAATGCATTTTATGTACACATAACTGTAAGCGAGTAATTTAGCAGCAAAAATTGATGATTTATGATGAATTCATTAGGGTTAGAGCACATCCTGAATGTGCAACACAACATACTGTGTGTATCATCACTGTGAGAAACTCCATCTGACGTTTCAATCCGGGCAGGATTATTGATTGGAAAGTTGATGAACATTTTGAATATCTGAAGCTTGTATATCTGTATCACTGTCTTTCACCAGGTGGAAACCAAATGTGTTTTTCAACTTAAAATGTTTTCATTGACATTTTGTTTAATATCATACGTAACTGTATTCTAGAATTGAGATCACACTATACATGTTATATTAATGTACAATCATGTCTCATTTGGATATTTGTCCTTCTTGTTCTCACATAGCTTCTGCCCCACTGAAGACAACATCATCAGTCAGGTAATACGCGATACATTTTCACATACTGTAAAACCCATTTCTGTGTCTCGTGAGTCTGTTTTTAACACGTAGCACACACTAGTGGACACCAACTATTACAACTATGACATTTTCATCAGTAAAAGTAAGAAATGAATAGCAATGTAATATTATGTATTAAATAATCATTTGGTTGACACATATTCTTGTCTAAACGATGTTTTTCTTGCAAATTTAAATAAATTAGAGATTGATGAAAAAATCTTAAACGCTTCTCTTTCTTTGTAAATATATGTTTTATTTAGCACACATTTTTTTTGCTTCAAAGGTTTATATAATGGATGGAAAACATAACAGAAAACCCCATTATATAAGTGCAAGAACCTAGCCCTTAAATCTGTCTTACCTACTAAAAACTAAAGAGTTTGGAATGAATGTGAAACCCACTCTGTCTTATGCACAGTGACTGTCAAACACAAGAGAAAAGTCAAATAGTCCACCTACTGTCTCGGACACTATATACATATGTAATATGGCTCTATGTGCCCTGTGAAACTTTGCAACACAATGTGCATTGCATTAGTTCTCTATGGTGGTAGCAGCCGCCCACACATCTGTGAATGTGTGTATGAATGGGTGAATGTGAGGCCAGTGTAAAGCGCCTTGAGTACCAGAATGTGTATAAAAGCGCTATATAAATGCAATCTTTATGGTAGGTTTAAAAACATTAAGAACACATTATATTTATTCTTGGAATCTGTATTTTTTAACATTCACTTAATAACCTGTAATAATTAGTGAATCCCTGGAATATCAGATGATAAATGTTAGGGTTGTGGGTAGTGCAGTTTGTGTTTGTAACTTTGGGTTCATCTGTTACATCATGAGCCAAGTCTTATTGAAATGAGGAAGTCGGACACATCTGGAGACTGTGTTTCAGGCGCCACTCAAATGCAGATGTGTTCAGAGGAATGAGAGGATGAACTTTTCAGATGGGCTGCGAGTCCCCAAAGGACCCGGAGTAAGAGTCAAGCACTGCCTTGCTTTATATTTTAAAAAATATTTAGCTGTGAGTCATGTTTTGTGGTAAAGCGTTTAAAATCTTTTTACCAGGTCTGGGACTGAATTCTGTTATAGCGGCATCAAGGAAGACAAGAACTAACTGTTCAGTATATCAACACCATTTATTTAAATAAATGTACATGTTTTATACATATTAAACACACAAAAGTAGTAATTTTAATTTCAACGGTAATATGCAGTACAAATTAGGATATAACAATGGTGGTCATTATACATTTGTGATTGATTTACCAAAGTATAGAAGTGGCTGGGTTAGCATAGTCTGTCCATAAAGTGCATCTTACCATTAAACTGAACGAGAGACTCTGAAACACGGGAGTCACATATGCAGTAATAAAACGTAACCACACGAGGCAGCTTTTTGAATTCTTCAGTACATTCCACTCCTGTTCTGAAAGCGCAGACCATTTTATGGATTCACCCAACACTGAACAAAAAAAAAAGAACATTCACTACATCTCTCGCGGTTGCAGCCATCGCACCGAGTCCACCTTAAATGCATAGACAATGAACAAAATACAGCCCGTGTCATCAGAAGGTCTTATACAAAAAATATTCACTATAAATGTGAAAAAGCTTAGTTTGTTAAGTTCAAGGAAGGAAAGAAGGAAGAATTTACAGCTGACAGGGATTTTCATTTCATTTTGTGTATGTCATCCATTGAGTTCAGTTCCAAAGACAACAGTACAAGTCTTAACGTCTCATTACATTTCCTAATCAAAGCGGTGGCTCAAAATCAAGTTTCGGTTGCTTTCATTTTTTATTTTTTTATTTTTTTTTATCGATGGTGGTCTGTGGTCATCAAGCGGCTTTAAAAGAACGGTTCCTCTTTGCACACCCACTTGTCTGGCTTATGTATGGAAATGCTGTTACCGTTAGCCTCGGGGTCATTTCTCCTTAACAGTTTACTAGACTTCTCTCTGTGGTCAATGTGACTGTTTGTTCTATTCCTCATCAGAAAGTCCTCATTTCCATCGCTGTCTCTGGCTAGTTTTTTTGGAGTGAGGTGCATTGAATGCTGGTCTTTGAATCTTTTTTTGCTCTTTTTATGTTTCATTTTCGTCAGGGAAAACAGCGGGTCAATACAAGGCGACAGTGGCCTTTTAACATCCGGATATGAAATGTCCTGGTACGTATTCAAAGGCATAAAGTCACTCGTGTCTTCGATTTTAGGTTGAAGTCTGTCAATGGAATAATTCCCCAAATCCACCTTCTCGGTTTTGATGTCCGGGTTCTCTTGATTATCACTGTCTTCTGATTTGATGTTGTCTAGTTTGCTGTCTTCACTCCGGTGTGCCGAGTATTTAGATGTTGGTGTGAAGCCGTCATAGCTGAACATGCCTTCACCAGCCTCCTGGTGTTTTTTCTCGTGACTTTTCTTGGTGGCGAGATAAAGGAAACGCTGTGGACAGAAGGAGCAGCGATACTTCTTCTCTGTGCCGGGGCTCCGTGGTGTACTGTCAAAGCAGGATCCGTTCTCCATGCAACTGTTGCAGATGTAATCCCTGCCGGCGGGGGCCTCGCCCGGGGGTCCTTGTTTGCCACAGGTTCGACAGAAACATGGGTGTGAACCAATGATGTGCGCTCTCAGACCAGTCTCGGTAATAAAAGAGCTGTCACAGATATCACAGTTGTAGGTAGCCCTGGGGCTGCAGTTCTTACTGAGGCTACGTTTCACCTCTCCACCACCTGAGAAGCCCTCCTCCACCACCCAGCTGCTTCTTTCCAGGTGGCCGTCACTGGCAGCACATCTGTCTGGAGATGTATCAGCACAGCCAGGATACATGATTTTTTTGGACTTAAATCTCATCTTCCTGCTCTTCTTTTTAGCTTTGTAGGAATAGTAGGGACGCCAGAGCATATCAGCTGTGTCACAGTCATTGGGGTCTTCATACGTCTCAGACACTGTGGTGGCAGACATGTCCGGTCGAAGGTGGCATCTGGGGCTTTCTGTGTTGTCCATACTTGCCTGGCTCCCACTTGGACTCTCTGCCTCGCTGTATTTCCTGATTCTCCTTTTCTTCCTTGGGAAAAGTTTAGATCCTTTGATTCTGCGACGGATGATGGCTTCATTGCCTATTTTTACTGTTATTTGGCAGAGTGGAAGAGTGTCACCGTCTACAGATGGACCCGGACATGCAGGTTTGGCGATGTACGTCTCCGTCTTCGCCTCCACCGCTTTGACTTTAGTGAGATTCTCAGTGCCTGACTGAAGTATCTCCTTCGTCATCTCCTCAACCTTTTTAGCCGAAGCCGACAGCTCACTGAGCTTCTTCACAGTCTTTAAAGAATTTAAGATGGATGCATTTTTACCCATATGCTCAGAGTTGATTCGTGCAGCAGGATCATTGTAGTCCACCGCCGTAGACTCAGGCTGCAAAGGGCTTCCATCAAACGCATTGAAGGAAGTATCTTTAGTCTCATTTCCTCTGGTATTGGGGAGACAAATATCCAATTCGGTGTTTAAACTGTGGTCGGCGTCTTGGTCACATGACCTATCAAAGCTGATGCGAGGCATGACAGGTGCCACCGTCTTTGTCGTCGCCATGAAAGTCAAAGGGAAGGAAGCGGCTTCCACATGACTGTTTTCTTCAAATGGCGGAATGAGCAGGTTACTGTCTGCTGAGGCCTGCTCGCTCTCAGAATAGGTGTGACTGTATGTTTTGTATTTTCTTTTTCTAAATTTCATTGGAAGCAACCTGTAGAGTTTGATTGGATAAACGCTGGCTTTAAGTCCGCCGTTGGCAGCTTTCTTCTTGGCTGCCATCCTCGGATCTATGCCGTGAAAAGACTTCTGATGGTTCTTTAAGATATAGTACGTCATGAAAGTCTCTAGGCAGAAAATGCACTGATAGCGACGCTCACCCGTGTGCCAGATTTCATGCTTGGTTCGGTACTCTGCCAAGGCAAACACTTTATTACAATAATGACACGGATAGGCCCTCTGCCAGGAGTGTACGTTTTCATGACGCTTCAGGCTGGACAGGGTGACATAGACCCGTTTACACACGCTGCAGTTGTACCTCCTCTGATGGCCGCCTGCTTTTCTCACCTTCTCCTCCTGTACACGGTCCGGCTCGTCCAGTGAAGGGGACTCTGGGACGTCAGAGGTGGAGTGATCTTCAGGCGGCTCCTGCATCACGGCGTTCTCCGTGTCTGTCACACCCTCAGAATGGAAGCTCTCATCTTTGGCTGATGTGTCGTCGGCGTCTAATGTAGGAGGGCCTCGCACAACCTTGAGACAGACCTGCTCGTGGTTGCGCAGCCGTTTGAGGTGTATAAACTTTCTGTGACAAAACTTGCAAAATAAATGACTGACGAAACGTTTTTTGTGTACCTCTGTGTGAATAGTAAGAAGCGCTTTATTTGTGAATATTTCGGGACAGTCCTCACACGAGTAGATGGAGATGCTGTCGACAGGGTGAGGGGAGAGAGTTGGTGGGCCCAGCTCCATTTGAAGATTTTCAGTGATCACGGGGGGCAAAGGCTCTAAAGTTTTTTCAGTTTCTGCCACTGAAAAAAGTGGAGGCGGTGTCGTGAGTGCAGCAGGTGCCACGGTAACGGCGTCAGCCGGTGTGGGGTTAACTGTATTTGGTTTATCTGTGTCTGTGTGTGGCTCAACTGGCGTAGGAGGAATACTTTTTCCCAAAGTGGCTCTCAACCTGTGGCGCTTTTTAAGAGGGCCTGCATTCCGGTAAAGGAGCTGCTTTGGCTGCGGTACTGATGGCTTACAGAGCTTCTTGTCCCACTGACTGTTATCTTTGTCATCAGTGGCTTGACTTACTGCATACGAGTGTTCGGAGAGAGCGTGGGTGGTCTCATTGCTCACGTTGAGGCAGGAGGTTGTCGGGCAGCTGGATGGGAGCTGTCCCACATCTGGTGACTGCCTCTCCCTACTGGATTGACCCAGAGGGGTGAACGGATTGTTCCCAGGACACACTTCAGTGATAGAGAAGGCATTGGTGATTCGTGGCCCTCTGGGACTCTCTATCTCTTCGATCCTGGGAACCTCCGTCTTTGTTTTTTTAGGCACTGGTGCTGCACTGGAGTCTGTGGGTTTAACACATTCACTTAGGTTGGGGGGAATGGCTGACTGCTGCCTCTCTTTTTCTGCGAGCTTTTCTAAGAAAGGAATTCCAAGTCTTTTTCCTGCCGCCACCAGCCCCCCCGTGTCCTCCGCTCCGCATGATGCTAACTTTGAGCAGTAGATGAAGTTGAGGATGTTGGCAAACACCTCCGACTTCAAGTCCATCAGCTCCAACACTTGACTAGAGCTCCATGTCTCCGCAGTTGTCAGAGCATTCTTGAAATACCCGCTGCTGGCTGCAAGTATGTTTTTGTGTGCCCGAAATTTGACATCTTCTACCACGATGGTGACATCACAGAAGAGGCCTTGCGAACGCTGCTCGTTGAGTTTGCAAAGGACAGAGAGAGGATGAGCACTATCCATGAGGTGCTGAGTGCAAGGAGACACCACAGTCATCTAGGAAATAAAAGAAAAAGAAAAGCAGTTATTTCAAGTGTAATGAAGAGGGGGAGGGGGGCAGAGACCAGTGTTTATTCTTCAGACTGGAGGGAGATTTTGTAATTGCATGTCATTGAGGCGTCTGACCACTAGATGGCAGTAATGTCCTGACATATGAACACTGGTGCCAGCAGTCCAGCCATCAGCTCTACCTTCATGACAGAGCTTACAAAACCACATCCTGCTGAACTTTTATTTCAAAGGTAATGTTGAAATTTAAATAGTAAAACATTATAGGTTAAAATCTCTTTTGTCCATTTTTTATTCTTTTGGCTTATTGTGTGCAATCAAGTTCCCAATCTTTGTGGAAAATACACAATGACAGAAAACTAAAATGGTAGGTTGTTGGAAGGTATATTTAATTTACAGTGAGAAACCCTTTGAATGAAGGAAATATATACACATATTTAAATAATGAAGTTTCTCTATCAGTATGTGGTTAAACTACAAAAATTTTCAGCAGAACATTTTCAAGACAGGGGAATTGATATAGCGATGTCTTCTTTGACATAACTCAGTTCCTACTGTAAACCTTTTTTGGTTTTTTGTCATGAATGACAATAAATGATCCAACTTAGCCACTGTCACAAGCTCATGCCTATCCCTCTTTTTGTACCTGGGGGAAAAATTCTGCGGTCCATGAGTCATACCCTTGTTGCCGTTATTACTAATGATGACACTGTTTGGCTCCTGTTCCATTCATTGTGCAAACACTTCTCTGCATGTTGCAACGGCGACGGCCTTTCAAAGGCAGAGGACAATATGAAAATGTAGACACTTGCACACTGATGAATCACATATGGCTGGTTCACCCTTCTGTTAATTTGGGGGCGGAACATTTAACTTGCCACGTATACGACATTAGTTACGTCTGAGTACGGAAGACTTTGAGTGTCTCAAGATGAAACGAGTCGCCAGGAAATGACGTTAATAAATTACAGTAGGTTGAAAAATGACTACTCAACTGAGCTAAACGTCAACCTAGTTTTGTTTTAAGAAATTAATAAGCAACTAATATTGTAATGGTGTATTGTATTTTAGGGATATTAATTTCAAAATACATGGTAATGGTATGGTACATGCTCTATACTCCTGAGACAAAACAGTTGCCTTATCTCATTGACGAGGCACTGTATTTACTGGCAGCATTTGTGGGTCACATTATTCTGACTATTTGCAGGTTTTAGAAGAAGCTACCGTTCATTTATTTTCAGTTTGAAAGATGGTGTATCACAGAGCACGATGTTCTGGTCTACGTCCACAC
The DNA here is from genome assembly GCA_029814585.1 of Gymnapogon annona. Lineage (NCBI taxonomy): Eukaryota > Metazoa > Chordata > Actinopteri > Kurtiformes > Apogonidae > Gymnapogon > Gymnapogon annona. Next base: position 11,650,550 of record JAPTHA010000006.1, on the reverse strand, counting down.
TGAGTCATTTCGCATGTCTCCAATAGAACGCTGACTGTACCTGCTAAGACACACACAGAGTGTTGTTGTCAGAAATGAATCACCACAGAATCGTTATTTTAAAAAATCTAATTTAAGCTCAGTGGCATTATTGTAGATTACTTTAAAGTTACAGTGAAGTCATACTACGGCGAGTAAGAGTGAGGCCATTTTATTTAGTCTAAGGTATTGATGTGTATTAAACAATTTGTCTTTACTTTCCTCAAATTATTCTTAAAATGCTGTCATGTCATATTAAATTAACCAACCAATTACTTGATTTTATGTGGAATTTTTTAGGATTTTTTTTAATTGAAAAAAAACCCCCCAAAACCTCACTGCATTTGATTTGTAAATTGCCAATAATGCAACAGCACATTCTAGTTTTTTTTATAGTCAGGCTCAGGCAGTGTTTCTTTGAGATCATGTAACGTTTTAGGTTTTCCAGTTTTGTGTTAGTACGACAGTTACAATATGGCTGCCATTCCTTAAAGCCTATCATATTACCAAAAACACAAGCAGCCGCCTGCCTTCTTTCTCAGACAGGCCTCCGTTGTCATGGCAACATGCTATGGCGCAGTACTTATTGGGATTCAGCTGGATGGCAAGTGACCGTATTAGCCGTCCGAGTGTTTGGTCCTCTGTCTTATACAAACCTCGTGCCCTTTCTGAGAACCTGCTGCGTGTATCTGTCTGCAGAGCAGCCGCGCTTTGCTTTCGCCTCTGCCGGAAAATACACGGTGTATATTGGTCCGTTGGTCTTTGTCTGCAGCAGAACTGCTACCCAAATTGACTTCTTCTTCAAGCGATGCCACGGCTTTTTATACTTCTATCTTTCTCTTTACTGTTTGTAGAAACTGCTTCATTCTTTATATCTGTGTGGCTGTCTTACTTTATCACTTTCAGTTTTCACAATTCATACCAGTTTGTTGTGGTTTGTTGCCACCACATGCTGAGCGGAAATTTTGAAATTTGCTATCAATCGTCATGTTTTTGCCACACCCTTCCATACTTTACCTTCGCACCACATTAGAAATACCGTTCTCAAACTCTTCAAGATAAAAATCCCCTCACACAAAACCACAAACCCAAGAAAACACAATGTATTACTATACATTGTGTTTTCGCAGACAGTCTTATTAAACAGAGCGAAATGTCAAAGCAAAAGCCACTCCACGCACCTCAGCAAAGCGTACTTCCGCAAAAACAAACAAACAAAAACACAGGTTGCAAATTCAGGGAAACCATGCAAAACATACCTTAGTAAATCAGAGAAAAAGATGCAGCGCAAACAGGAAACGGCGTCATGCAGTATCCCGTTTTTAAAGCTCTCAATCTAACCAACTATACATGAAAAACAGTTTCGTGAGAGCGAAGCGAAAGTGTTTTTTTTTTTCTACGATGGTCGCTGAACAGCGGTGTTATCAGAAGCAGAGCCTTTTTCTGACGTCTTTCTTCCTCTCCCTCCCTCTCTGTGTGCAGATGACTCCGGCTCCACCGTCCTTCGCCTCTATCCATGCAGCCGTGGTCCTGGGCTAGATGTGCCCTGCCCTCCTCTCTGACTGTCCCTTTTTCTGTCCTAGAACAGACAGAGTAAGAACTCACAGCTCATACAGCACGCTGCAACAAAAAAAAAAAAACCCTGGAGTGTCGAGACACTGCCTTTACTTCTGTCTGGCTAATGTAAGTGTTTCATTGTGGAGCCACAGAGCAGGAAACAGCAACTTTTACTGAGCATGGCAGAGGGCTGCAGGGAGAGTGGAGTGATGCTCGGCGCTACATCACACACCAGCCCTCCGCTCGATGCAACAGCCACGAGAAAATGCCTCAGCTGCATTACTGTTAGCGGCGTAGCGAGGAGTCTCCTCTGCCGTGCCACAAATCCCATATTAAATCTGTCTAGCAACGCATCAGCTAGACCTCTCTCTCTCTATGTGTATATATATATATTGACGTTGACCGACATAGAAATAAATGGCTTTTTTGTATGACAGAAATGAGCTCTTGCCGTTTATGGAAACAACACGCACCTTGAATACTAAACGCCACACCATCTGTTTTATGCTTGTGCACACAGCGCCTGCCTCTGCTGCGCTACATTACTCCAAACCTCTTCATTTGTGATCACGCAGTCCCTGCTTAGGTAACACCGAACTGCCACAGAAGACGCACAGTGACTGCTTTGTCCCTTTTGTGCGTCACAGCAGCCAAAGGACAGATGTTCACGAAAGCTTTGTCTCCCGATTGCGACCAATGGCATCAACCTGAAAGCAAAACCTCAGAGAAAAGTGTGGTGCGTTTGAGTGGGGGACTCTGGGTATACCTATATTCAGGCTGCTGATTGATGCAAAAGCAGCAGATGCGTCAGCACTGCAGACGAGGGGGAGGGGAGGAAGCTGAACCCGACATGGCACAGTAAGCCTCTCACTCGTTTGCGTGGATGGAAGCGGCTCGTTTATTTACATACATTTTAATGCAGCGTCGGATGACTGCCCTCTAAATTAATTTGAAGGATTTTTTTATTTTAGGTGCTGTTCACATTTTGCCTTAAAAAAAGGATTTGTGCTGTTTATAGAATCATTTTCTATCCCTTGTCTCGGGAACTGGACACGGTCATTTAAATTGTATTAGTATTGTATTGTCTTAGTATTAGTATTCAGAGCAGCATGTTGTTGTTGTTGTTTTTTTTTTTTTGGTAGCGACGCCGTAGCCTGGTTTCTGTGCGCCCCTCACAGCATCAGCCGCCGTGTCAGCTAGTCAGGTGGTTAAACCTTAACCCTTTTATCATCGTCTGCTCATTTGGACAACAATAGTGTGACAACAAGTTTAAGATGACTTTACAAGTGGTTAAGTCTTCTGACCGCAGCTGCCGTTAATGTTTGCAAAAACACCTCTTGCAATGCATTACCCATAAAGCTGTGGTATATGTGACTTGTGGTGCACATTTAGTGGGGTTGACAGGTTCACACGTTACTTATTTCAGTCTTCAAATGGATTCATGAATATCAGCGGTACATTTTAAAGACAATAAAAGCACAGACCTCGGTGCAAGCAATTAAATTCATGCAATACAATTAAACAATGACAATGCTGTAATGTTTCATTGCCGTGATGCATCAAGAGTTTAGTAATAAACACCTAACAGGCTTATATAACAAATATATATTGGCTCAAAGTCTGACTGATTCCCACACTGTCAGTAATAAATAACATGTAGTCAGAGATGAAGTAATACACCAGTGGATACGGACGTTGTCCTTTTATGTAAGAGAATGTAGGGTCTTTGTTTTCAGTTGCTATCATCTTACTCAATAGAGTATACATATGATGCCACTGAGTGAATGACTCGCACTCATTATTCCAAGAGCGATAAACAATGTTGTTTATTTACTCAAAAAAAAAAAACAGCCGATGAGTCAAACAGCTTCCTTGAAAATACAGGATGGTGTTTATAGACTGAAAATGTCCCCAAGAATTGAAACTTTTGGAGATTTGTATATATGTATGGTCAACAAGATTTTTTATCTTATAGATTTATATTCTTAACCAATCCTGGTTTTAAACACAACCAAATACCTATTGGCTCTGAAGTGTTGAGTGGTACCAATGGCCTACAGCGTTGTGTAGATGATTCTTCATTTCTTATACCTTTTTTGTTTTTCAAGATAGATGTCAGTATCAACTCCTTGGTTGGAAATGACGGAGATGATAATGCATGGAAAAAAAGGCGTTTATGTGGTAAATCGTGGGACACTGCCTGGAATTCAATTGAATGGAGCCCAATTTGGAACTTGCGGTACTTGGCTAATGAAAGTAATCCGGTTTAATCTGACTGGACGTAAGTATGCAGCATGCACCACATCCAACTGCACCTTAGGGTACATGTGCAATGACCCTAAATGCTAACAGACTTAGGTGTTGTCATAACCTTTTTCTATCTGTAAAAAATTGGGTAAAACAGCACAGTTTTGCAAAATTCCAGATCTACATTCCAACAGTATTTTTAAATTAGCTGTAAAGATTTTTTTGGATAGAAGTAACAGATTTGCTTAACAAACACTAGCCAAGCCTACCTTTTCAAATGAAATTATCCTGAAAACAAAACGTCGTCCCTTCGGGCTAAAGTGGTATCTTTTCACTCCATAGTGGCAGGGAAATCACAGTTTTTCTTCAGCTTAGGTGATGTTCCTGACTTTAACAACAGTAGAGATTCACTGTTTAGGCTGAAATGCACCTGCGGCCAGTCAACAAAATAAAGTGTAATACATTATACGTTATACGTTTATAGTGTAATACGTTTGCGTCATGTAGATGTTTACTCAGTTCTTAATCATTACAACTGTGTCAATGTGTCTTTGGGATCAATGGGGCGCCTCAGGAATTGCTATTTAATCTACAGATTTACTTCCATATTGCTCCATGTAGTCTGCACTAGGTCTGCATCAAGGATAACCCCCTTTGACGTTGACGTTTTAAGATCCCAGCGAGGATCTATCCAACACCGCAGGACAAAATGTACAGGCCTATGAGCCTGTGATGCTTAGTAAACTCGGCTGTGGCCTGTAGGGACGCTGACAGCAGGAAGCAAAGACCGCAGTACAAGGCTGAGTAGGCCTTATCATTCCCAAAGCGTTCACACTGTTAGCGCACAAAGCCATTCATCCCTGGTAGCACGACTGTTGCTATTGCCACAAGCACTCACACTTTTGCGTTGCCTACCAAAGGGTTTCTTTGCAGAAGGTCCTGGCTCTGTCGCTGCGGAAGCCTTTCTGCTGTTTGTTTAGGACTCGGAAAAGTGGAGGAACTACTCAGCTGCTCCCATTCTCCCTTTGGCCTAGATTAGGACTTTGCCATCTTCCCCTCTTCTGTGCTGTCTGGTTGCTGTTGCCTTGTAGACTATGGTTCTGTCAGAGGTTCCCCCCCTGGTTGCTCTGACTGCTTTTGCCTTCTAGAGGCTGCTGCCACTGCTGCGTCACTCGCACTGCATCACTGACCCACAAAGAGGAGATGAGAAGGAGGGGTGGCGTGGTGAATGTGCGGAGGGGAAGGTATAAGTAGAAAACAACCGGTTACTGCTCTTCACCGCTCCAACAAACAAATGGATGAGGCTTCCGCTCGGTCTTGGTCTTGGGGCCTTGTTGCTGTTGCCGCTGCTGCTGCTGCCGCTGCCGCTGTGGTATTCAGGAAGTGGGCCTGGGAGACAGATCCTTTATTGTTACGTAATGAATATTTCCCTTCTAGACCAGACTCAGCTGAGAAGGCGGTATCCAGTGTTCACAGGCTAATAATAGGCCATACTATCTACCAGTCAAGGCTGTATGTAGTCATGTCATATCATCCCAGCACCACACATGGACAGTGGATCCTTTAAAGTTAACTGGAGCTTTATTACATCTGGGAAATGACCAACACTACCATACGCTGTAAAATGACACACTCTTCTCGTCGTACCTTAGATCAAGGCAGCTAAATGCCTCACGTGACACGGTCAGTTTCGTCCTCAGATGTGTTTAAGAGGAGAATAACATAGACTTAAGTGTGTAACTCCTGATGCTTTTATGACTGAATTTGGACGAGCCTGTTAGAAATAGAGACAAAAAAGGGCATACCTTTGTTTCACGGTACTGTAGCTTGCTTGTGCAGGTTTCAAGTGTGGTGGGTTGGCAGTGTAGATGTCCAGGCGGATGGGTGTGAGTAGGATTTCGATCCAAAATAAGTGTGTTGTAGTGGTAAGGCCTGGATATGGTAAACAGAATTACAGCACTTGCTTTGCACACGTTACCTCAGGGTTGACTTGCTTGATCCTCCTCCTCCTCCCATCATCTGATTTTAGCTTTCATTGCTATATTGCTCCCTCTGCTGGATGCCAGACTATGCACAGTGCAAAGGCATCTGAGTGTCTTTGCTGTGAATGGAAAAAGAAAAAAATCATGTAATGCAATGGGCTTTCAGCAGAAGGCGCCAAAACAGTTGAATAGCAAAACGTAAACAGGAAGTAAGAGTTTGTATTATTGACAGTTGACCTACTATGACGTTGATATTATTGATTCGATAATTGATATTATTTTCTTATATGCTTGCTTCTTATATGTTTGTGATTCAGAGAAAATATACAACTAGCTAATGTAAATCCACTGAAATACAACACATTTACCCTTGGGGCAATAAGTAAGTTGCAAGTCACAACTGCTTGAGTGTCTGACTATACAAGAACAGAAGTAACTTAACACCCATCAACTCATCTGTTTTGTAAACCACCACTGTAAACCTAAAGAATGTACACCCCCGTTTGTTGAAAAAAACAAAACAGCTCTTAATTGGCTCAATGTTTTTGGTCCCTCTTTCCTCTTTGTTTTATTGTTGTTGTGGCGTCTATGAAATTGGGGCCTTGTTTTCCTCAGTTGTATGGGTGTAGAAAAAGGAAGAAAAAAATCCCTTCCTCCAGCTCTTGGCATTGTAAAAGTTCTCCATGTCTCTGGTAAACTCAGCAGTCATTCTTCACAGTTTGTTCCCAAACCTCCTTAAAATGGCAGAGCGGGTACAGTCGAGGTAGTGCACACATGGGGCTGAATGCCAAGGACAGATGCACATACCGAAACACCATTTTTGGCATGCCATTTTAAAATAAATAGCAATGTTATTATGTATAACACTGACTCTTGGGCTTCGATTGTCACTTTGGAGACCCCTCCCCCGGTCTGAACCTGTGTGAGGTTTATTCTCACGGTGTTGCACAGCTCAGCTGAAGGTAGGACTATATTCTGAGTGGTCTCATCACTGAAGTGCTGTACGTAATCAAATTTTCCTCTACAAATTAATAACATTGCATGCAAAATAAAAGGATCAAAGCATCTATATCAAATTTATATTCTTTTATCAAAATTTTCAACTGAAATTAAAGAATGTGCTTTTTTCTTTCTTATTTTTTTACAAATATTTTTCCTATACTGCCCATTTAACATGTGCAAACGCTTCAGCCTTAAGAAAAATACACTGAATCCCCATATTGATACAAGCTAGATGTAGTTATGTACATAAGTTTGAAAGACCTCCCCTCAGTTTACATCAAATCAATTTTATTTATATAGACCTTAATCACACAAAAGGTCTCAAAGGGCTTCACACACCCACAGATGACAATAAATAACAACATCCCCTGGTATGAC
>JAPTHA010000006.1:11613089-11637438 GCA_029814585.1 Gymnapogon annona | reverse complement strand
ATACATATGTGTGTGTGTGTGTGTGTGTGTTTATATATATATATATAAATAATATGTATTTATTTCTGTATTTTATTACAGATGAATTGTTATTTGTAAGTGGTTATTTGATCAAGTTTTATATAGGAGTATGTGATATGACAATATTAGATCGTGAAGGGTTAGAACATTGACAATGCAGAGAGAACATGTAATCGTCTATAATATGAATTATATGAATATATAGTCAGTTATAGACTATTCAGTGACTGGATGCAGTTATATGCTGATGCACAGACTGATCACGTCAGTCTTTATCACATGGATGAGTGATATAAGTCGACTTCAGTAAATATGGACGACACTTTTTAATTGACATGTTATCAAGACGCACTATAACCTTTCCTAGTGTATGTTCATGGCATTGTTTGCTCCGTCTTCAACCTGACTCACTATGTTAAATATCACACAGTGAGGTTTAGGGTTTTGTGAACTGAAATCTTGGCATAAATAGACAAGGGGTCGAATGGCATTAAATAACATGCAAAGGTCAGAAGTACGGAGGTATAGCACGTCAAATGCCATAAGAACTGGTGTGACGTACAGTGCCATTTATTGAGCTCAGGCTACACCTGAAGAGAGCATCCCAGTATGCTGAGAGCCAACCTGTCAGAAGGTGGTTGGTCCCTCTGGCCATATTGCAGCCAGAGGGAACAGGTAGCGATGATCAAACAACATTACATGCATTTAGTGAAAGCACTCTTGATGAAGAGCAGCAAATAGTGGAAAGAGGGATTGGAAGCAGTGATTTTTTTTTTTAACCTTGCAGAAGATATGCAAATTGGTCAATGTAAGGAATTGGGATGAAATGAAGATTTTATTGATAAACAAATGTGATATTTTGGCCGTGTCGCCCACCCCTACTTTTATGTAACTGGACTTTGTGCACTTATGATTCATGGGAGACATGTTTCTGAAAAGGATATCTAGTGATAGAGTTCACTGAATATTCTCAGTGGCACTACCTGAGGACAGGAAATGTCTGAGGATGATGTTGAAAGCCAGACATGCTCTCTGGCTTTCAACATCATTGATATCAAGGAACTGTTTTCTTTAATTAGATTAAATTTTCACATTGCAATTGCTTCACAATACAAGTTGAAGTCTTTCTGTTGTCTGCAGACATGAAATAAGTGACTTTGTTTTGAAAGACTTTAATTAAAAAAATTGAGACCATCATTATCAGACATGGGTTATTGTGTATCTTGAGATTTTTTTGCCTCTTTGGTCACAAGATTTTGTTTAAACCAAGGAAAAGATTAGAGAAACGAATACTAATTTTTGCATGTGCATTCTCTCTAATTACAGTGAATGGTAGTGTCTAGAAAGGGTATGTCCCTTCAGGAGAGAGGTGCCAATGTCCAACCGGCCTAATTCCAATCCAGGGGGGTCACTGCGCCGTTCACAGAGGAACACTGCTGCGGCCCAGCCACAAGACCACACAGTCGCGGGAAGGTGAGTCTCCCTCTACTCTTTACCTTAAGCTTTATAAATTAAACATTTATTGTTATTAAGGAACAATGGTTGAATGTTACACCAGTGCACTGTTGGAAAAGGTCATTATGTATTTAACCCCTGGTATTGGTGATGTTTGGGTTTATAACTGAATAGGTTAACTGTTTTTTAGACTGAGAATTCAATTTATATCATTACAAAGTTATGTTAATCTAAGGCCAATCAAATGCATTCATTGATGGTTTTTATAGATAGATTTGGGGATTTGTTCAATCTCTTATTAATGTGGTTTAATTACGATAACCCATACTGTTACTTACTCTTTCATTTTCAACCTTACAGGTTGCAGTCAGAGCAGGTAAAACAAAAAGCAAATTCCCCACCTGAAAGTAGAACACCTAATTCTAAGGCTTCCAAAGCCACATCCAGCTCAGCCGCTGGCCAGTCCAGAGGGCACAGCTCAAGAAGGTACCTCTTCTCTACATAGTACTACTCACTGTATGTGCGTGTGTTTAGACTTTGGACCTTATTCATAAATGTCATACTATACTTACTTTACTGTTACAATATACATGTACGTCTTTGGGTTTCTCTCATAAATCTAACTGTACAGGAAATTTGTTACTCATCTGATGTGTTACAATTATTTCTGAATATGTTTGTAAAGAAAACTTTCTATCTCTTGCTCCCTGGCAGAAGTGGTCTTAGCCTGTCCGTGGCTTCATTTGTGTTGCAAGGCGAATCAGAGGCTGCAGGGACATCCGAACAAGAACGACCAGGCCACCAGTCGGAGAGTGAAAGCACCCGAGGGCTAAAGCGAAGTGAAGCTCCTGACCAAATTAGTACCGTTGGACCGACCTCTGCAAAGAAACCCAAATTGATCCAACCATCCCAAGACAATACCTCAGAGACCAAGAAAGGCCCAGCTAAGTCCAAGAAGAGATCAGGAGCTTCAGAACCACCTGCATCGTCAGGTCGAAGCCAGAGCAAGAAGAGTGGGGCCAGTGTGGCCTCACCAATCCAGAAGCGGAAGAAAGTGGACTCTCTCCCCGGTCTAAGTAGCACCGCTGGGTCCCTCCCCAATCGTACCGAGGGCAAAACTGCAAAACCCACCAAGCTGGCGTCTAAATCGGCCGCCTCAGCCAAAGCTGGGTGTAGCAACGTGACAGACTCCTCCTCTTCTGCATCCACCTCTTCCTCTTCTTCCACCACAGGCACTAACAGCACTGCCACGCAGGGCGCCCGTGTTAAACAGGGAAAGGACCAGACCAAGGCACGTCGCTCTCGCTCAGCTTCAAGCCCATCCCCACGCCGGAGTACCCGTGACAAAGAGCAGGCCAAAGCTGCCAGTTCATCAAAATTTGAGTGGGCACGCTTCAACTCCAAAGTCAACCTGCCAAAACCTAAGTTGTCCCTACCCGGATCTTCCAAAACTGAGACCTCCAAACCTGGGCCATCAGGATTACAAGCTAAACTTGCAAGTGAGTCCAAGTAAATGTAGATAGACAAGCTAAACTCTGCAGATGTCTTATGTCTGTGAGAGTTGATGCGTCTTCCATTTACTTTTTTTGGTTGAGAGAACATTTCCTGCTGTTGAAAGTGGTAGATTTTATATAATTGAAGATTTTAGTTTGAAAAAGGTTATTATGACTTGCATGTAGAGGGGTCCCCACGTTACTTTTGAGAGCTTGGATGGTGGTTATACCTCTGGGATTAAATGTCACAGGACCTGTGATCCAAGCAACGTCACAGCATCGGTTACAAAACCTCACTCTTGACTGCTGGGAGTAGATATATTTGGTGTTACTGCTGCTCAAGTTAGACACACTACAGCTCACATAATTGCTGGGATAAACCATGCAGGTGCAAGTAATAATGCACAGAAATAAAAAGATTAAGCCACACCCCAACGCAGAAACGTTTTTGGTATTATAGCTAAGGTAATACATGTTTAAAATGTTTATAATAATAATTGATAGAATAATTGAGCCGAGGGACCTGCTCCGATTTCAGACTTGAGGACCTGTAACTTGAAACTGGAGAACAACTTAATACATCAATTCTGTTTGTCAGTTATCAGTGTACAGTAATGTATGATTTCAATGGAATGTTAGACAGTTGTAATTGTAAATAGTTTTGTGTGATATAATGTAGTTGGAAACTTTATACTAATGACATTTTGAGGTAGAAGAAATATTTTTCCACGGTCTAGTATTTCTAATAACTAATAGCTTGGTAATTGCATGAATGACTTTCTTTGCATATCAGGTGGGAATATGTTTAATAATCAGGAAACTAGATCGATATGACAGAGGATTTGCAGTTGGAACCATTTGGTCATTAGATGTTGCTTTTTCAGGCTAATAATATGAGACAAGGGAGTAATATTTAGTTGACAAATGCTATGTTGGCATATGTTTACCGGAGAATTGTTCGAGAAATTTACAGTCGTGTTTGAATACTGATCTGATGAACTATAACATTGTCCATTGTTTAACTTATCCTCACTAATAACAACACTAATAATAATAAATTACTCCATATGCCATAAATTTAAATCTGTCAAAAACAATTTAGTTCTTATCATTATTGAGGATTATTAGTGCAATTACTTGCTGCATTATTAACTCTAGTGGGTTTTTTTTTTGCATGAAATAAAATTACAAATTTGTATGGCGTAAATGTTCAACTAAGGGGTAGTTTGGGTCAGTGCCGGGGTCAGGCTGTTCTTGGGTAGGTGTATGGATAGAAACTCAAGTGGGCCCTGTGCCATGGGCCATGAGCCCGAGTGGAGAGACCCCTCCTCAGTTGGCTTAACTTGTTGGCCCAGCTGACCACGCTATGCTGGAGGGCAGGGAGCGACTTAGAAGCTGCTCTGTCAAAAAGAAGGAACTCTATATGTTGAAATGCCTTTATCTCCCAGACTCACACAGCTTAAACACACAGGTGATTTGATTTTTCATCACTTATGGTGAGTAAGAGAAGACAGTGGTTCTGTATGTAGATGGTGTAAGGCTTTATAATTGACAATGCTGTTTTGATCATGTTGACTTTGTAGTCGTGATTTGTCACACCTCAAAGAGATTTGATTACATTAAGTGTTGTTGAAAAGCTTGGGCTTTATCCTTCTGAATTATAGTGAAACTTGGCCACACCTTTGTTGGGGAATTACTATTTAACCTGTTAATTTTGTTTGTAAAGTTCAATATAAAGGTATCAACAGAGTAAAAAAGAGACCCCCCCCTCTTTCTTTACTAAAGTTCTTAAATGTTTATTTTCGTACTACTGAATTATGAGTCACACCTCTAGTATGAAGGTTGCCCTGTCATAAGGCCATGGTTAGGTTACTATTAATACCCATCTAGTCTCTGGTACTGGACTACACAGACAACGGCAAAGCTATGGCAGAATTACTGGGGTCTTTACTGCATTTAACAGCAACTTTCCTCATCAGTCTTCACCTTCGCACTTCTGTTTCCCAATATATATACTGCCAATTGTGGAGCATCATTTTCTTATACAACGACATTTTCAATTGTGGAAGTCCTGCAGTGCAATAAGAAGGAAAAGGATTGTCAACACAAGTGGAAACTGTTGTTGACACAGCTTGATGACTAAATATGAATTATACAGCGGAGAAATAAACCGCTGTGTGATACAGCGGTTGATGCCAGTTGAAAAAAAATGTAGCTTTTTTCGACTGTTTATTTTGTGTTTGATTTATGTCTGAGAATATAATCTGGTCAAGTATTTGACACCACATCTGGCTGTAGTGAATAGATGCAAATTATGTCACCTTTTTAACCAAAGGTTTGAGGAAATCCACGAAGAAACGCAGCGAGTCTCCTCCAGCAGAGCTCCCCAGCTTTCGGCGGAGCACACGGCAGAAGACCACGGGCTCCTGTGCCAGCACCAGGTACAAACACTGTAGACTATAATATAGGCAGATGTAACGAGTACCTCAGATGATTAAAGGTAATCTTCACAGGACCTCTGTTCAGTGATAGGCACTAAACTAACCAAATGAAGATAGTGCATAGGCTCTCACGGCAGACAAAAGGGGTAGATCACCCTGTTTAGGCTTCTGGAGATCTTTTTGCTTAAGTCAAAGCTTTGTTAAGCAATGAGCTTAACAAGTGGACAATTAGCTATTTGAATTAATCTTGTCTCTTGATACTGTTAAAGTAGATTCATAATGGGGGAATTGAGTGTTTTTATGACTAAATACCAGATAACGTCTAAGATAGTTTGGTGTTTTTTTTCATGTTGAATTCCATACGTTTTTTAAATTAAATTCTTGTCTCTTTGTCCTTCCATAGTCGGCGGGGCTCAGGCCTGGGCAAGCGCGGGGCAGCCGACGCTCGCCGACAGGAAAAAATGGCCGACTCCGATAACAACCAGGATGGGGCCAACTCATCGAATGCTCGTTCTGATGAGGCATCACAAGGGGCTTCGGGTATCTATCATGACACTTGTTTGATTTCTGTTGAACAGAGTGGAGCTCATGCAAGTTTAAGAACTCTGAAATGATATATTGTATAAAGACAATATATTATTTCAAAAGAATTGAACCGTTGTCACTGAATTGCGTTGTACTGTTTTGTTCAGCTTCAGGCTCAGTTGCTGGAGCTGTAGGAATGACCACTTCTGGAGAGAGTGAGTCAGATGACTCCGAAATGGGAAGGCTTCAAGGTATTGAACACTACTCCACAAAAGATGTACACACCCCTCGAGATTCAATGCTTTTTCGTTTGCCCAGGTTGGGGCAAAATTGAAGTGATTGAATTTTTGTCTCATCAAAATGTAAAACACCTGAATTGTTCATTAAAATTTGTGAGCTTTGTTGTCAACAACAATTAAACTGGTGGCCTGTTGTGATATATTAATTGTAAACATGATTCTTCTGTCTTTACAAACTGGATTTGTTTTTTTACTTTTCCAAAACACCAGGTGGGACGAGCATGGTGCTTTGTCTGCTTATTTTTGTAATTGTGACCTTTTGCTGATACTCCACAAACATGGAGTAGAGATATAGTAGATATTTTTTTAAAGTACTTTGAATCATGTTGTATTGTGGCGTTACAAATCCTTAATAATCTTTTACACTGATACACTTTATATTGTTAGTGGTATAAAAGAGATTGTTCTTTTCTGTGTACCATATTTTACTGTTTGCAAATCTTGTTGCTCTTTTTTTTTCCATTAATAGCCCTCCTGGAAGCCAGGGGTCTCCCTCCTCATCTGTTTGGGCCCCTTGGCCCCCGCATGTCACAGCTGTTTCACAGGACCATAGGCAGTGGAGCCAGTGAGTAGTAATTCCTTAATGTTGTTATCTTGTAAATAAATGGTTTTATTTTTAAGTTAAAAAGCATTACCACTTTTCCCAGGCTCAAAGGCTCAGCAACTGCTGCAGGGCCTGCAGGCCACTGGCGATGAGTCTCAGCAGCTCCAGGCTGCCATTGAGATGTGCCAGCTGCTGGTGATGGGCAACGAGGAAACACTTGGCGGATTTCCTGTCAAGAGTGTGGTGCCTGCTTTAGTATGTTTCTTTTGTTTCATAATCAACCTATTTGATGTTTGAAAAATATGATCTTGTTTCATTGGGGTATGTTTCACTGCCACAAAATGGATTTGACATTGGTCTATGAAATAGGAGTATTTTGTTAAATCTGATTGTATGGTTCCTAATTATCTAATTGTTCTTCTACAGATAACACTGTTACAGATGGAGCATAACTTCGATATTGTGAGTATTTAGAATATCAAATTATATAAATGTACATGAAACTTTTTTTCGTGATAAAATGACACATTTATTTTTCTTTTGACACAGATGAATCATGCCTCCCGTGCACTCACATACATGATGGAGGCCCTCCCGCGATCCTCTGCTGTAGTGGTCGATGCTATTCCTGTCTTCCTGGAGAAGGTGTGACACTGGGCCTTTTATCAATCGCTTGTTAATTTGCTTTTATATTCTAATTTTCTGTGTCGCCATCTTGTTTGCAGCTTCAGGTGATCCAGTTCATTGACGTAGCAGAGCAGGCCCTGACTGCCTTGGAGATGTTGTCAAGGCGACACAGCAAAGCCATTTTGCAGGCTGTAAGTGTCCCACTCTGTTTTTTGTTAAAACTTCAAACCATCCTGCTACTCATCCATAATGACTGACAACAATGTTATCATTTCATTCCTTACAGGGTGGGCTTGCTGACTGCCTCCTGTACCTGGAGTTCTTTAGCATTAATGCTCAGAGGAATGCTTTGGCGATTGCAGCAAACTGTTGCCAGAGTATAACTCCAGACGAGTTCCACTTTGTTGCTGATTCTCTTCCCCTGTTGACTCAGAGACTCACCCATCAGGTACTTGTTTGTCCATGTCAGAAAATAATGACCTGCACAATGACACTACCACCCAGACATCTTCACTGCAGGGATACTTGTTGATGTTGTAACACGGATGTTAATTTAAAAAAACAATTTTTGATTAAGTTTACATGCAATCATTTCAGCTCATTCTTTGCTCTGATACAAGAACAAAGAATGAGGTGTTTTTTTATGTTTCATAGATAACAGCCATTACAAAAACTATGTACACCAGTGATGCCAGGTACAATAAACCCCACTTGTCACATATTATAGCCTATTTTACCATCAATATAGCTGATTTCATGTCCATGCATTTGCTGATGCGAGTATGTCAGTTGCCTCTATGTTGTTTTAAGTAAATTGAAACAAATTTTTTATATAAACATTTTTAGAGACTGGTAGTGACTGAAATTTGGTTGACTAAAAATAAATGGAATGGAAAGATATTTTTTTTAAATTTATGAAAAGTTTTAACATGGAGTTGCTTTTCCCCTAGTGTAATCACATTGATATTGATCACTGACAATTTATGAATCCAATCTGGTAAGAATTCAGTCAGTATGTTGACTGCTAAAGTGAACCGACCGGGTTTGTAAACTATAGCAATGTGAATAAACAGCACAAAATCAATAAGTACTTAGTTTTGATGCAAAACATTTATCTCAGTTAGATAGTTGTCATGGTTATTTTCTAAATGATAATACATTTAACATCAATTGGAGCATCATCTACAGTCTGCACATGTCCAGTTTGGCTCGTGTTCATTTCAGTCTGTCCAGGAAAAACTGAATAAAATGGGGTGAAAAGAAGACTGCTGATTCAATGTGAAATGTTAACGTTTTGTGTGAAGGTACTCGTGGCGTAAATTAAGAGCAGGAAAAACCCAAAATGAAAGCCTAATTATTCGCATGAAACAAAAGCCCCCAGTGTAAAAAGGCCTTTAGTTTGTAGAATTTGCCTGAATCAAGCCATGGTCTTATCTGCCTGACTTTCTCGTTACAAAATGTCTGCAGTCACACCGTTTTCTGTGTTTTTCATCTCTTTGTTGCATATTAAGTTTTTGTTTTCTATCTTTAATTTGCACTTTAACCCTCATACTTCAGTGGATTTTTATGTAGGGATTTTTAATAACAGTGATTTTGAGATGCCTTCCTTGTTTTATTTTATAACTTGTTAAATATTGTAAGGACCAATTAATGGCTCTTCCTTTTTAACTTTCAGGATAAAAAGTCAGTTGAAAGCACATGTCTGTGTTTTGCCAGACTAGTGGACAACTTTCAACATGAAGAGGTTTGTGCCATGTTTTTTTTTTTTTTAATTGGCACCATGTTTGGTATGTAGTTTCCTTAAACAAATGCACTAATATAAATTTGTTCTGGTTAAACCAACAGAACCTGCTGCAGGAGGTGGCTTCACGAGACCTGTTGACCAACATTCAGCAGCTGCTGGTAGTGACTCCTCCTGTGCTCAGCTCGGGGATGTTCATTATGGTTGTGCGCATGTTTTCCCTTATGTGCTCAAACTGCCCCTGCTTGGCAGTGCAGCTCATGAAACAGAGTGAGTAACAGAAATTCATCACACCACTGTATTTTTACCCTGCCTGATATTGGTCTTATCCAAAAAAGTGTTTATCTTTCTTGTCGCATGTATGCATCACCAACAGAGTATAAATGTCTTTAGAAAATTAATTTGGACTTTTACATAACGGTATAAAGAGTTTAAAGGGTTGTCAGGTTTTGAAATTGGACAGAATCTACAAACCCACCATTATCAATTGAACAAAAATATTTTGGGATGGGTGTTAATGCAAGGTCTGAACAGGGCTGCAGAGTCTTTTAGTCTGAAATTGCCTCAGACTCAACTGTATGTTGGTTTCCTGAGGATATTATAATGCATTTAGTTTTTTGGTTGCAGTTTAGGGATAAAATAATTAAGTTGGAATGTGGGTTGCTAATGACCAAGTTGTCGATGTCTTCCACCCCCTAACAGACATAGCAGAAACGCTGCGCTTCCTCTTGTGTGGTGCATCGAATGGCAGCTGCCAAGAACAGATAGAACTGGTACCCCGAAGCCCCCAGGAACTCTATGAACTAACATCCCTCATATGGTAAGTTGCTCTGTGCATTGACGGCTGACGTAGGAACCTGGGACACAATATCTTACAGGAAAGACCTCTTGTCTTCACAGTGAGTTGATGCCCTGCTTGCCTAGAGAGGGCATCTTTGCAGTTGATGTAATGCTGAAGAAGGGCAGTGCCCAGACAACAGAAGGTGCAAACTGGCAGTGGAGGGATGACCGCGGACTGTGGCATCCGTACAACCGCATTGACAGCCGCATTATTGAGGTATTAGATGCTACGATTTCACTCACACATCTCACAATTGGTCATTATTGCGAGATGACCAATATCTCTGATCAAATAATGTCAGTGATAAAATAAACGTGTGTAGAGATGACCATTAAAGGTAGTAGTTGTCCCTGTTTGTCGTATCTGTTTGATGTTGATGTTGGTGATGTGGCCCCACAGACTGCCCATCAGAATGGTGAAGATGAGATAAGCTTGTCAACCTTGGGTCGTGTCTACACAATTGACTTCAACTCTATGCAGCAGATCAATGAAGATACAGGAACAGCACGCGGTATCCAGAGGAAACCCAATCCTCTTGCCAACCCCAATACAGGTAATTCATAGTCCCCACAACTAAGTGAAGTGAAGGATATAAGTGGTAGCTACTGAGATCTGTTTACTTTTTGTTCCCAGGGAGTCACCAGGAGGTGCGCCGAGAAGATGCACGAGCCCAGTTAATGAAAGAGGACCCCGAGCTGGCAAAGTGCTTTATCAAAACTCTGTTTGGGGTCTTGTATGAGGTGTACAGCTCATCAGCTGGCCCAGCTGTCAGACACAAGTGCCTTAGAGCCATCCTCAGGATCATCTACTTTGCCGATGCTGAGCTGCTGAAGGATGTGCTGAGGAACCATGCTGTGTCCAGGTAACCCAGTACCCAAGCTGCTGTAATGAGATTGAAATAGATTGGGAAAACACTATTGCTAAGTGAAAATGGAGAACAGTGTTGCAGATACACTATAGACATTTTGAAATGTTGATGTAAAAACGTGCACAAAATAACCCCTGGTTAGCTTGCTTTGTAACTTTATCATTTTTAATTCCACAGTCACATTGCCTCCATGCTATCCAGCCAGGACCTGAAGATTGTAGTGGGTTCTCTACAGATGGCTGAGATCCTCATGCAAAAATTGCCAGATGTCTTCAGTGTCTATTTCAGAAGAGAAGGTAGCAGGAAAACTTAAATATTTAAAACTTTAGAGAAATTGCTAATCAATATCAGTGTGCAAATGGAGATGGATATTACACCAAATGGCAATGTATAACACAATGTTGACAGACAGACACTCATGTATGTTGCTCCAAAATATATTTTAGTGAGATTGTAGCAAGAAGTGACTGTATTATTTTGATTTTAAATATGACGCACTTTAATTCTATTGTTTATTTTTCCAGGCGTAATGCACCAAGTGAAGAACTTGGCAGACTCTGAGAGCTTTCTAGTGACTAGTCCTCCAAAGGCGTGTCCAAGTGGTACTGCCAGTCTATGTCCTACCACCATCAGCACTGCATCCACCACATCTGCTAATAACGCAACCCCTGACCTGGGCTCACCCAGCTTCCAGCACAGCATGGATGACTCACTGGACCTTAGTCCACAAGGGTGTGTGTAAAAAAAATTGTTTGTTCTTTGCAAACCGATAGTCTTTTAAGCTTTCTTTTGGTGTTGTCTGTGCAGTGAATAGAAAAATGTACACATCTTTCCCTCAAGAGCGTGACACTAATTAATTCTTCCTCTCAAAGGCGATTAAGTGATGTCCTAAAGAGGAAACGACTACCTAAACGAGGACCTAGAAGGCCCAAATATTCTCCCCCAAGGGATGATGATAAAGTAGACAATCAGGGTAAGCTAAGTTGTTGTTCGGGTATGTGCGATGATTAAAAATGTATTATGAGGTTTTATGACAAAAATGTAATGGACAGGATATTCTAGACAGCCTATTATTGCATACTATTGCATTAAAATCCATTGTTTTACATATATGATGATGATATTCAGCATGGGATTGTATTCTTTGTTTTGATGTTTATTACAAATTTCGAAACTCGTGTGGAGTTGAAATTGAAGTTCATACCAGTTCTTATTAGTATTGGGAAGCTTCCTGGAATCATGAGTTGTCATGACGTTATCTTTGTTCTTGGTAATGATCATATTTTTTCCCTCCGACAGCCAAAAGCCCTACCAGTACTCAGTCACCTAAATCATCATTCTTGGCTAGTCTCAATCCCAAAACCTGGGGCAAGCTGGGTGCCCAGACCAACAACGCCAACTCAGAGCCCTCACGCACAGCAGGGGTAAGTGGGCTGGCCAGGCCACCCCCCAAGGACTCCATTTCCAATAACAGGTACGTTGACAAAGGAAGCTGCTTCTAACAGGTTATAAATGTATTTCAATGTGTTCCAAGTGTTCCAGATTAATGAAGAAAGTTTAATTAAGTTTTAATAGAAGCACAAACAGCCTGTACTCGAAATAACTGAACCAATATTCATTTTTTTATAGAGATAAAATCAAAGCCTGGATCAAAGAACAGGCAAGCAAGTTTGTTGAACGATACTTCAACTCTGAAAATGTGGATGGCAGCAACCCTGCACTGAATGTACTCCAGAGACTTTGCACAGCCACTGAGCAGCTCAACCTGCAGGTAAAGCACACCATATGGCAACTTTACATCCTGTTTATTAAAGTTTAGTAGGATCTAATGAAGACTTATTTACTTTGTTTGCCCAGTTGAACTTGACTGCATGTTTTTTTTTCATTGACAAACCTGTACAAGACCGTGATGCACACCAGTATCAGATTTCTGCAGTTACGACTTAATTCAAGTGACCATGTAAACAGTGTAGTCTCATATGCTTTATCACATGTAGCTGGGATAGGCTCCAGCGACGCTGCAAAGGATTCAGTGCGTTGGAAGATGAATGAATGAATGCTTTGCCTCTGTATGATACTCGTGTACTTTACATGTGTAAAAACAATGAAATTGTTTAAAAAGGAAAAAGTGTCACCAATTGTGAGTGGACTATATTAATAGGAAGTTTCCAATGACCAGTGTGACACTGCAAAGGATAGAGCAGGCTCAGAAAATGAGTGAGAGTGAGTGATTCTACTGGTGTTGTGTACATTCTCCAATAGAAGTCTGATAAAGGGCGGCTGTGGCTTCGGAGGTAGAGGGGGTCCTTCAATAACAGAAGAGTTGGTTTGAATCTCGCTCTGTCCTGGTCATGTGCCGCCATGTCTCTGGGAAATATCCACCTTGTCCAATGCCACCTCCAGTGCTCTTGCACTGGTATATAAATGCATATTATTGTTTGTTTGGTGGTTGGTAGGGGTGAGATTGGCAGCTGTGTTTCCATCAGTCTGCCTCATGTGGGTTACCACCACCAGGGTGTGAAACACAACATCTAAATCTCTAAGATCTGATTATTAGAATTATCTGATTTCTATGGTCATCTCAGAAGGCTCATTGATGATGTTATATTATGTTCCTACTTCCAAGGTGGATGGTGGTATGGAGTGCCTGGTGGAAATTTCCAGTATTGTATCCGAATCCGATGTGTCGTCATTCGAGATCCAGCACAGTGGGCTGGTGAAGCAGCTCCTGGTCTACCTGACCTCCAGTACTGACAGGGATTTACTCAGTCGTGACGTGCGGCTCAAGAGATTCCTCCATGTTTTCGCTAACTGTCCGGTGAGAAAATGAACACTACTGACTTGTTGCTCCTGTCTTATCTTTGTCCAGTACACAGATTAAGAGACAATAGCTGATATTTGTGCACAATACCAGAATGTAACACTAGTAATATTGTCTTGTAGTTGCTGTTATTGCAGCCTCTTTTTCTTGAGGTTCTAAAGTTTCTCATTTTTGTCACAAAGATCCCGGGAATGGAGCCTGTTGGTCGCCTGGACCCAATAGAGAATGGGGCTTACCTGGCACTGGTACACAAGATGAACAGCTGCCTGAGCCAAATGGAGCAGTTCCCTGTCAAAGTGCATGATTTCCCTAGTGGCAATGGCAACGGGAGCAGGTCGGTGTCAAGATTCATACAAGAACACTAGCTAAACATGAGTGAGATAACACAGTTGACTCCATTGTGTTTCGTTTGTGTCTCCAGGGGCTCTCAGGCACTGAAATTCTTTAACACGCATCAGCTGAAGTGTCAGCTGCAGAGGCACCCAGACTGTACTAATGTCAAACAGTGGAAAGGTGGTCCTGTGAAAATCGACCCCCTGGCATTAGTGCAAGCCATTGAACGATATCTTGTGGTCAGAGGTGAGAGAATACATTCACAGCCTTACACGTTTAACCCATTAACATGTATCTCCTTGGATATGCTAGATGATGGCAATACATTTGTGCGAGTAATTTACTCACAGTAAACGGTGTACTTCTGCTGTTCATTTTGGATATTTTTAATGGCAACTGATGGAACATGTCAAAACTGCAGTGATTACATTTTTCACTCCCCATACGTGTCCAGAAACTGGTGCTGTGTGCACATTGAAATTATAAGAAGGAAATTATAAACATAGTCTCCATGAAGCTCATAACTGGCTGCCAGAAAAGATGGCACCTTTTAATGTCTTCACTGTTGAGTTTTTGGTTGATAACATATAATCTCTCCTCAGGGTATGGGCGAATCAGAGAAGAGGATGAGGACAGTGATGACGATGGTTCAGATGATGAAATAGATGAGTCACTGGTATGTGATGAGATAACGCAGTTATGTATTTGAAAATGTGAGAGCTTGAGCTACATTATTAACAATGAATCCTGCATTTATTGACCACCCAGGCGGCCCAGTTCCTGAATTCTGGTAGTGTGCGTCACAGACTACAGTTTTACATTGGTGATCACCTTCTGCCCTACAACATGACGGTATACCAGGCAGTACGGCAGTACAGTCTGCAGGCAGAAGAAGAAAGGGAGTCCACAGACGACGAGGCAAACCCACTTGGGCGAGCGGGCATCTGGACAAAAACACACACAATATGGTAAAAATAATGGTTCTTTGTCTACTGTCCTCACAACTGGAAGCAGCAGTGGCATGTTTGGTTAAGAGCACAGTCTTTGTCTAGCAGAGACAAAATGTTTGGTTTATTTTACCTAACAGGTATAAGCCTGTGAGAGAGGATGAGGATGGCAGCAAAGATGCTGTGGGTGGAAAGAGGGGAAGGGCCCAGACTGCCCCCACCAAAACCTCACCTCGCAACGCTAAGAAGCAGGATGAGCTGTGGCATGGTGGGAATCTTTTGTGTTTGAATCATGGTCATGAGGTTGAATAATGGATAACTAGCTCTGATGAATTACAGGCACTGTGTGATGAGACAGAAGGATGATACTGTATCTGCATCTGTGTTTTATCCCATCCAGATGGTGTGTGTCCCAGCGTCATCAATCCCTTAGAGACATACCTCACTTCGGAGCCACCAGAGACCATAACTTTTGATGACCCCTCTTTAGAGGTCAACCTGCTGCTGAGGGTCCTGCACTCCATCAGTAGATACTGGTTCTACTTGTATGATGTAAGCCTCCTCAGGGATGATGTTAACAATTAGCTTCAACCCATTTTTGTCTTTCGCTAGGTGTGTTAACTGAGCTGTGATGTTTTGCAGAATGCTGTGTGTAAGGAGATCATCCCTACCAGTGAGTTTATTAACAGTAAGCTGACAGCCAAAGCCAACCGTCAGCTACAAGACCCGCTGGTCATTATGACGGGCAACATTCCTACATGGCTCATTGAGCTTGGAAAAACTTGGTAATGATGCCTTAACAGGCATTTTGTCTGTATATCACAGTTTAACTGGAACAGGAACATTATAGATAGTATCTGCTCTAAATGCTTTTTTCCTCTCCCTTTTTTGTAGCCCTTTCTTCTTCCCCTTTGACACCCGGCAGATGTTATTCTATGTAACTGCTTTTGATCGTGACAGAGCCATGCAACGCTTACTTGACACAAACCCTGAAATCAACCAATCAGATTCTCAGGACAGCAGAGTTGCACCGCGTCTTGACAGAAAAAAGGTGAAGTCTTGCCCTATTCATGGAGTGTCATTCTACCAGTAGAACACACCAATTATACACCCAGTATCATTCACCCAGTATCTTCACGTTCTATATTACTGACTTTTTCATCTGTTTATTTTCTTTACCCATGGCTTATTCTTCATTTTTTCATTTTGTTTTCAGAGGACGATAAACCGCGACGAGTTGCTAAAACAGGCGGAGTCTGTGATGCAAGACCTTGGCAGCTCCAGAGCAATGTTGGAGATTCAGTATGAGAATGAGGTACGTAGAATATCAGTTGAAGTTGTACTGTAATGGCATATGATGGAAGTAACGGCTCCACTACACAGTTATGAGTTATGTGGCACGAAGGGGATCTGAGTATATATATACTTTGTCAGGTGGGTACAGGTCTTGGCCCCACTCTGGAGTTCTACGCCCTGGTGTCTCAGGAGCTTCAGCGGGCAGACCTTGGCTTGTGGAGGGGCGAAGAGGTCACTCTGGCCAATCCTAAAGGTAACCTCTTGTCCCCTAGAACTGTGACCTCTACAGTCAAATTCATGTAGCTATTACACAGTTCTTAAAATGATTTTGCTCCTGTCTGTTTAGGGAGGGTTTTTTTTTGGCTCTACATGAAGTTTGAACATTTAAAATGAGAAAAGAGTCTGCAGCCTCTAAATTTTGCTTGCAGTTATAGGTTTCAGAACATGTATTCTATTTTTAGACGCAAATTATGGTTGTATTAACAAATTTTAAAAATAAAAGTATGAGTGAACACATCCTTAATCTCTGCCCCAACAGGAAGTCAAGAGGGAACCAAGTACATGTTCAGCTCCAGAGGACTGTTTGCTGTTCCCTTTGGCAGGACAACTAAACCAGCGCATATAGCCAAAATCAAAATGAAGTTCCGTTTCTTAGGGAAGCTCATGGCTAAAGCCATTATGGACTTCAGACTGGTAAACTTTCTTTTCTCTTTTTATTACTGTTTCTGTCTCCCCCTCCTTTGATTTAAACTAGCCATCTGCCTCCACAAAGTTAAAGCCACACAAGGGCCTTTTCTATCATAATTCAGGTGTCTCTTTATTGCTGAATGCATTTTTGATAATTACAGCTCCAACTTTTTATTTGTGTCGCCATAGATTACATCTGCCTTTGACAGTTTGCGTTGGGCTTTTTGTTTTATTTTTTTATCTACAAGCTTTTGTTGTATTTTTCTCTCACCAGCTGGACCTGCCCCTGGGGCTGCCATTTTATAAGTGGATGCTGCGACATGAGATGTCTATAAGCTCCCATGACCTGGTGAACATTGATCCCAGTGTCGCCAAGTCCATCCAGCACTTGGAGGATATTATCCGCCAGAAGAAGAGGCTGGAACAGGATAGGTCACAGGTACAGACATACATCCTTCTCATTGCACTGTGTTGAAAGTCTTGTTCTTGAGGCTGGTCGTCAGTGGACAGTCATGTGCTTGTCAATTTATACATTTTTAAAAGTCCTACAAAATGCTCAAGAAGGTCGTTTAGTTGGAACATTCAAAAACAGCCCCATTAAGGTCACAGCTGTGGACCTGGCTGGTTCTGCATTTCAAAACAGTGCATTCTTGAGGTCACGCGGCCGTCCTCGAGGTTACATTAAAACAGATTCCTATAATTCTGTGTAAGAGTATTGAGTCCTTCATATCTTGTTGCTGTCAGACGAGGGAGACCCTTCAGCAGGCACTGGAGAGCCTGAATATGAACGGCTGCTCAGTGGAGGACCTGGGTTTGGACTTCACTCTTCCAGGATTCCCCAACATTGAGTTGAAAAAGGGCGGCAAAGATGTCCCAGTCACCATCTACAACCTGGAGGAGTACCTCAGGGTATGACCGGCGCCAGTCTCTCGTGCTGTTAGGACCATTGTTCATCTCTAGTCATCTGAATGCTTATGGCTGTTGTGACTTTGCTTTCTGCCTCTAGTTGGTGGTCTATTGGACTCTGAATGAAGGAGTATCCAGACAATTTGAGTCGTTCCGGGAAGGTTTTGAGTCAGTCTTCCCCCTTCATCACCTGCAGTATTTCTATCCAGAGGAGGTAAGCATCTATATATTAAAAGCAGCCAAGTATCCTCCGTGTGTGTGTGTGTGTGTGTGTGTGTGTGTGTGTGTGTGTTCTCGTGTGCGTGCGTGCGTGTGTGTTCTTTCTAACTTTGAAAACCAGACAGAGCTGGTCTTTGCTGTTTGTAATACAGGTGGTCGTCAGATTATGTCTTGAGTTCCGTGCCTACGTCGGCGATGTAACCGAATTTTGCTCTAAGTCAAAATTAACCATTTAATACAAACCCAAATAACCCCTAAATGTCTGAATAAATAGCCAAATACTGTACACATTTTATACTTTTTATTAATTCAATAAAATAAATTAAAATAAAAAGTAAGATGCTCTACTGTACTTGGTATCACTGCTGGAGAAGGAGTGGAGGCTGTGAGAGCAGGTGCAGGGTCTTCTGTAGACGGTGAAGGTACGGGTTCTACTTTGGTTTAGTACGTGGAGATGTCCGTCTGGAAGGACCTCTTCCTCTTTCCTCCCAGATATCACGGTAGAATTCATAGGGGCTGAATCCTTCACGCGGTCTAAAATCAGGACTTTGTCCTTAATAATGGTCGACACGATCGTCCGACTGAAGCCTAAGGCTTTACCAACGGTCGGCGGTGTCTCGCCTTTCTCCGACCTTTATATGATGTTCAGCTTTGTTTCCATCGTTATGGCTTTCCTCTTGGCTGGACCAGCATCGCTAGGAGATCTTGCTTTCTTTTTTGGGGCCATAATGATAATTATGATAATTACGGAGCACAAACAGACGCTGTATGCTACACTGCAACAGTATGGGTCTGGACACAAAATGGTGGACGAGACTCGGGCGCTGTAAATTATGACTCAGGTGCCGTAAAGTAGACTTGAGCGTCGTAAAGTCGAAATGACAGATCAAGTACGCTGTAACCCCCTGGACCACCTGTACTCATGTGTTTTTGCACTAGGACTAATACTAGTCCGTCAATTATTGGTCATTTTGAAATGTCTTAGAATCACGTTGATTTCAGGAATAATCAGTGAAACGGGTTACTTAGCAACAGATAAACAATAAGGCCACATTGCCATCAAATTTGTGCAGAAACAGAAATGTCAGCTGAGAGGGTATTCAGCTGAAAATGTCAGTGGAATTTACCGGGAAATTGAATCAGATCAGGTCAGAGGACCTAGAACCCGTGGGGAACCACGGGTCAGTGCGCTCGTCTATCATTTTAATTTGCTTGAGATTCAGAGATTTATGATGCAGCAAATAAAAACAAATTTACAGCCATTGCAATCACTGCCAAATCAATACAGCAGTATCTCTCTATGATGCTTCCTCTTAATATCATCACTGTTCTTATCATGGCTGTAGATGTGTTTAGACTGAGGGTGTGTGGTGTTATAGAACCTGAAGGTGAATGAAAAGCTCATGGTATTTAAATGCTCCTCTCCTCCTGTAGCTTGACCAGTTGCTGTGCGGCAGTAAATCAGAGACATGGGATGTCAAGACGCTGATGGAGTGCTGTCGACCGGACCACGGCTACACACATGACAGGTGAGACAGCTGACCGTTGACATACATGAAATGAGCAGGGCAACGCTGTTGCAAATACCTATTGGATAAATTTAGCCCATAGTCTGACACATGGTTTAAGTTGACTGTTTACATGTAGATAAATGTGTTTACAATGCTTTAAATAAAGCAGTGTTCTCAGGGGTGATGCATGTCATGTAAACAGTGTAGATAGATGGTGTGCCCTGGATATTTAAGTAGACATTTAGCTGATAGTTGTGTTTTTTGATGGTGATGTGGAAATGACTTTTTTTTTTGGAACTTTATTTTTATTGTTTAACCATGTACATGAAAAAAAGCACAGTACAGAACATTCCCTGACAGCATCACATAACAACGTGGCAATGATTTTTAATGTGTGACAGGAGCTAATGCAGACATCAGGTCATTATCAACCAGTGTCCTCAGTCACATCAGACGCCTGCAGTGACTTGGATACTTGTTGTTACTATGCAAATGTAAATGACAGTGTGCAGATACAGGGGCTGCTCTGGACTTCCGACACTAACTTCCTCCTCTGTCTGTGCAGCCGCGCCGTACGGTTCCTGTTTGAGGTGTTGAGCAGCTTTGACGCCGAGCAGCAGAGACTGTTTTTGCAGTTTGTCACAGGGAGTCCCAGACTGCCGGTCGGAGGTGAGTGTCCTCCAATAACCTGAGCTAGTGATATGTGATGATGCACCGGCCCTCACTGGACTCTGACGCCATGTCCCTCCTGTCTCCACCTGCAGGGTTTCGGAGCCTGAATCCCCCATTGACGATCGTGAGGAAGACGTTTGAGTCGACGGAGAACCCAGATGACTTCCTCCCCTCAGTCATGACCTGCGTCAACTACCTGAAGCTGCCTGACTACTCCAGCATAGAGATCATGCGAGAGAAACTGTTGATTGCAGCCCGAGAGGGCCAGCAGTCTTTCCACCTTTCCTGATCTCTCTACATCTCACATTCAAATGCCTTCTACAGCGACTGATGAAATCATGACTTCCTTCCTAGTTTTTTTTTGTTTTTTTTTTGTAATCACATACATTAAGGCTACGTGTACAGCCTTGTTGTTAGAGAAAGCAGCTTGCAGAAAAATTAAGACATTAAATATATATTTGCTGCCCCGGTCTCTCAAAAAATATCAAAAAAATAAAATAAAATAAAAAAAAATGGAAAGGTGTTCCATGACTCACAGAAGTTAAAATATAAAAAAAGAGAGAGTAAAACTTATATCAGTAGTTGAGTAATGTTAAAAAAGATGAAAACATCTGGGTGACATTTTAATTGCATTGCTATGTGATATTTAAAAAAAAAAAAGGGATGTCTCCTCTCCAGAGCAGTGGACAATGTCACTGGGTGTTGGGGAGGAAGGGGAGGGGGGGTCCATTGAGCAAGCTAGGTTTACTTTAGCTCCAAAGATCATTTGTACAGACAAATTTGCAGACTTTGCTCATTCTACACATTTGATAGAATAGCTCTTTGTTCTCATGTCTTTTCCCCTCAGTTTGTCTGTTGGCGTTCTGTTCTGTATTATATTGGCCCCAGTTTGTGTGTTGCATTTTGGTTCGGCTACCCCCCACCCCCCCGTGTGTCTTTGCTTAAAGTTGTGGAAATGAGAGTTGCAGTTGGTTGAATGCGGGTAGTGATGAGCCCATATTATCTTTTTTTTTTTTTTCTTCTCTCTCTCACCCCTACCCAAGTTGAGATTGCGTTCTGGCCTAATTATTCTAGAGCTTCAGCTCAAATGAAGAGTTGTAACCCAACGTGTTGATCAGGTAATTTTTGTTTTTGCTCTTTATTTTTTAATAGAGTTAGCGTCTTTCTGTTGGGCCCTACCCAGATGTGTGGGGTTATCTTGGTAGACCAAGCTCTGAGCAACCCTCCACACATAATGTAGCTGGGCACAAAATTTGGCTGGTCTCATTTTATCGTTTCATGGCCAGATAGCATTTCAAGTTCATTTATGGAATAAAGTTTATATGCAGTTTCACACCCTGTTTGAGGTGTGAATGTCTGCTTTACCTTTTTTTTTGTTTTTTTTAATTTTCTATATTGTCTTTATTTCTTGCTGTAGTTATATTTTTTTCTTTGCACTGCTGGCTTGGAACAAACCGTGGTGTGCACCTGCAGTCTGTGGCCAGGGGAGGGCGCCACTGTATGCTCTCCTGGCCCAATTGTTCATGTGCTGGTTTCTAAGATCTGCAATAATTTACTGCATCAGGTTCATGTTTTTACCTGAACATAAATAAAGTAACTGTTTGACTCATCTATTGTTCATCATTAGTTTTCTTTACCCATCATCCATTGCTTTCGCCGTGTTCATCTGAATAACAAAGAAAACTGGACAGGATGAGGCCGGGTTTATTTGATGCACTTGTTGACTTGTGTGCTCTATTTACGGTTGGATGTTCAACAGTCAGTGACCATGTTTTGTGCTTTTGTGTGGCTTTTTGATGCGTTGCCGTGGAGATGGTGACACGGGGGAATTATTTGACCTGGATTGTTGATCTTTAGATCTCGGCGTTCGCAGCCTGATTGATGTCACTTTGAACAACTGTTGAAAATCATTTGTGGTTTCTCGGTGAAAATGGAGTGTGTGCGCTGTGTTTTTCACTTTGATCTCTGGCTCCGCTGTACACGAAGGCGCCGCCGCTGTTTGGTCCTCGCTGCAGTGAGCTGACAGGTTTATGGCTCCATGGGAGGATTCATTATGGAAATGGGAGAGATGAGGCCAGAGAGTGCACGGCAGACAGCATTAACCACAGAGCTGCATATGGATCATACTGGGATGAATATGGATCATACTGGGATGCATATGGATCATGCTGGGGATGAATGGATTATGTTGGGTTTGCATATGAATCGTGCGGGGGATGCGTATGGATCGTGCTGGGGATGTGTATATGCATCATATTGGGGATGTATATGGATCATATTCAGGTTGCATATGAATCATATTGGGAATGTGTATGGATCATACTGGTGTTGCATATACATCATACTAGGGATGCATATGGACCGTGCAGGGGGATGTATATGGATCATACTGTGGTTGCATATGCATCATACTAGGGATGCGTATGGACCGTGCAGGGGGTGTATATGTCATACTGGTGTTGCATACGCATCATACTAGGGATGCGTATGGACCGTGCAAGGGATGTATATGGATCAAATTGAGGTTGCATATGGATCATTCTGGTGTTGCATATGGCTCGTGCTCGGATCGTATGGATCATAGTGGTGTTGCATATTCATCATACTAGGAATGTGTATGGATCGTGCTGGGGATGTGTATATGCATCATATTGGGGATGTATATGGATCATATTCAGGTTGCATATGGATCATATTGGGAATGTTTATGAATCATATTGGTGTTGCATATGCATCATACCAGGGATGCGTATGGATTGTGCTGGGATGAGTAAGGGTCATACTGGTGTTGCATATGCATCATATTGGGGATGCATATGGATCATGCAGGGCGTGCTGGATGGACTACAGAGCTGAGCTACTTGAACCAAACCATGAGATTATATCAAAGTATTCCAAAAGTAGTAATTATAAAGTATCCTGAGGGGGACTGAACTGGGTCCTAAAGTCATCACGTCCTGTTAAACCCCGCCATCAGCAGCTGTGGATGTAGCCGGAAGCTAAACTGACATCACAGGTGTTGCATAAGCAGTGACTTATCTGTACACTGATGTGTGTTTATGGAAGCGTCTCTCACTATGGTGTCCATAACAAAACACTGTACTACCTTAAAGAGTACCATTCAATCACCCGACTTTAACGGCAGGATTAAAAAAAACAAAAAAAACTGATACTATAAAAATAATGTCAAATCGGCCCAGAAACCGCTTTTTATCATTGATGGAATCCGTTTTTCCTCTGAACAGGTGTTTTCTCTCGTCTGTCTATGTGTAATCGCTATAATCCACAGGCACCTCAGTCATTATAGATACCTGGGAGTTTTTTGCGTCGGTTGGGGGCTGCTGGGGTCCGTGGAGGCGGAGCTGACCGGGATCGTGGAGCTGAAGCTCATTTATCTGAAACATTCTAATGGAAAATGCACTGTTTTGATTAAATGGTGGATTGAACAGGTGTGTCCTGAGCGTGACTCTGTGGTGTCGTCCTGTTGAACACACTGCATCTGGAGCCGCATTTAAACCCATCAGTACTGGCAGATACACCGGACCTGGTCCTAACAGGGGGCCATGTGGTTCTCCAACTGCGTCACTAACACTAGGGTCTGCATGTCCTAAGCCTAAAAGATAAAAACTTGATTAATCCCTCGGGAAGGTTCCTCTGGGAAATTCTTGTTTCAGCTGCAGTACAGCAGTACAGCACAGATGTATAATACAAAAATATAATACAGAATGAAACAAAATAAAAGTACAACACAATAAAGCAGTATGTTATATTGTGTTTATGTACATACACCATTCATTCATTCATCTCCCAAACCCACTTTATCCTTTGCAGGGTCGCGGGGGTCACTGCAGCCTATCCCTGATACTCAAGGGGGAAGGCAGTGGAGGGGGGGCTGGACAAGTTGCCAGTTCATCTCAGGGTCATAATTCACACACATTTATACAAAGGTTTACACTGATATGTAGTATTTGCACAGTTTATAGTGCCGTTTACATTGATATGTGGTACTTTCACTGTTTATAGTACTGTTTATAGTACTGGTTACTGTCTACACTGATATATGGTATTTGCACTGTTTATAGTGCTGTTCACATTGATGTGC
>JAPTHA010000006.1:11579804-11593233 GCA_029814585.1 Gymnapogon annona | reverse complement strand
CCAAAACACAAATAACCTCAACAAATACAGTATAAACAACCCGAAATCTCTGTAGAGAAGTAAGTGTAATTTTAACTATATTCTACCTGTTACTAAATGTTTTGTGTATTTTTAGATCCACTGAGGTATATTATTGTTAAAATGACTCTAATTTTTCTTTAATAGTTTTGAGGTTGTTAATGTTATTCACTGTTTTGAGGGACAGTTTGTAGACGTAATAATTATCGTCACTAGAATATTTTGGAGTTGACATAATTGATACGCAAATCTGATATTATCAGACTGGTTTGGCCCACTTCAGACCACATTGGGCTGAATTTGGCCCCTGAACTAAAATGAGTTTGACACCCCTGGTGTAAAGCTACTACATTGAATATTTGCCATTTCTTGATCCACAGTTCAGACTAAACTGTTATGTGGATGTTTTCTGTGTTTTCTACGTGACTTCCCACTGCTGCTGCGAGTCTAGAATATACCAAGACCATAATAATATAGATTATTCACCATGCAAGTGTGTTTTTAGATTTAACTCCACGTCTTGCTTCACTGTCTACATCACGGAGATGTAGCGTCCGACTATAACCCTTGTCAGAGCGTCAGGACAACCCATAATAAAGCTGTCACACCGCTTCAGTACATCATATATATATATATATAAGTGCATTATTGATGAGTTTCCTGCATGGACTCCACACAGATGTATTATTGTGGTCACGTCCTTTCACTTTCACTACTAAATGAAACGATCGCTTTGCTGCATTTCATGAGTAATTTATGTTTTCTTACGTGAATAAACTTAGCGCCCTGGGTCTACGTCTGCATCTGCACTTTCTTAACACGCTCGCATTCTTCTGCGATTTCATGCTTTTAGTCGGGTTTATTCCTTTCACCTAAAATTAAATCAAAATCTGCAGAAAAGCTTTTAAATGCACGTACACATGCATAAATGTGTCTCAGCAAATAACAGGAGGCAGAGTTGTTGGAGGTTTTAAAGTTGTCACTGTCATTTTGGTTTAGTGAGTTTCACTAGTCTGCAGTATCTTTTAATCATAGTTTTGAGAAACTTGCTGTTTTTGTTCAGTTTTTCCTTAAAGGTTAAAGGTCACTCTCTATCATCCGTGCAGGTGTATTAAATAAGTGTTGTCATGTTGAAGTTGGTTGGAGTGAGATACTTACCATGATCACCTCTACAACTGTCAGTGTGCAGTCTTTGTATGTATTTACAGACGGGTACTAAAAGAAAAAGGTTTTAAACAGACAAACATTCGGGTAAATGAAGGTACAATTGTAGTGGAATAAAAAAATTAGCACAACTCGTCTCTCGTGACTGTAATGAATGCAATATTTTTCTGATGTTTGGTACCATGTACGTAAACAGAAGGGAGCAGCTTCAGCTTTCTATTATAATTACATCCCATCAAATGTGACATATTAAAGGTCCCACATTGTGTAAAGTCATTTTATTGTTGTGCAGTATGACCTGGGTGAACTTTGCACAAATTGCTTTTAGGAAAACGCAAAAACTAAAGCAATTCTTTGGTTCTCTACTTCATTGTCATTATTATTATTGTTTTTGTTGTTATCATTATGTATTATTATCACAATCACTATTATTGCTATATATTATTATAATTACTATTATTTTTATTATTATACTACTACCAATACTAATGTTAATAATAATTCTTACCATAATTATTAGATAGATTCCTGGTCTCAGTAACATGCTTCTTGTTTATGTTTGTGTGAATATACAGTAAATCTCTTTACTGTCACTTGTCATAGAACAGAATGTGTTTCCCGTTAATGTAAATAATTTAATTAGACGGTAAAAGCTTGTTTTATGGTTAAAGTTAGAGTAGGTCACCAGTGATTGTAAATCACTGTAGAGATGCCAGGTCACGTGTGTGGGTGTATTGGTGTGTGTGTGTGTGTGTCTCCTTCAGCTTAAATTGATGATGCCAATCACATAAGTAGCATTGCTGTTTCCGTCCGTCCAGTGGTATTGATCCAGGCTCCTTAGGGCTGCCATCCCAAATTAGCAAATACATCACAGCACCATGTGAGGCGCTCTGTTTAGCCTCACAGGATCTCTTTATTCAGCGCGTGTTGATCCGCACTGGGATACAGACAAAACAACTAATGTGCTCTATTATCAGCTGCTTAGGAGACATTGATTGGAGTGTTTTGCTCAGAGCTCAGAGCAGACGAGAGGTTTAGTGTTGGAGAGTCAAGACATCATCCAAGAAACCCACACCCGCCCGCACCAACACTAACAGGATCACCAATGACAAAGACAGACTGGATATGCCACAGAAATCTAAATGTGCCGAAACAGAAACCGCCACTGACGGCGTGAACGGAACCTACATGTTGAATCGGCTCAGATGCGTCCAACTGAAGGTATAAGTTATTTTACCCAAAATATGATGATGAGTTCTTTCGGCTTTTTCCCTTCCGGTGTCGCCACAGTGAATCCAATTCGCATATTTGATTTGGCAAGAGTTTTTATGTCGGATGCCCTTCCTGACACAACTCAGGCTCCCTATGCACCAGCCCAGTGCCTTACCAACTGAGCTAACCAGCCAGGTATTTTATCCAAAATAAGTCAAATAATCATCAGAAGATTACTTGGACTTCTTTAAAAAATTATTATTGAGAATAAAAACCAGTTTCAGTGTCTACCACTGAACTGAGGCGCCAGGAGGAAAATAACTCAGTTATTCAGTCAGTTTTTTCATGATTGATTCATCCACTGAATATTTAATGATGGTCTAACAGTATCTGAAAACCCGTAATAATAATAATCATCATCATCGTTATGATAATTTTCATAAATATCATAATAGATTAATATCGACATCAATAAATACAGTCGTCCCTGTTGATGGATTGATAATGATTTTAGCCAATCAGGATGCAGAACACACATTCATACACTGTTGAAAAAAAAAAAGCATGCAAAATTGAACATAAAAAAAAATTGCGAAACAACGAGACCGCAAAAGGTGAACTGCGATGTAGTGAGGGACCTCTGTACTTATATGACACGGAACACAAATACAAACGTCATACGAATACAATATAAATATTTTCGAGGTTGTTATTGCGTTTCAGATTTGCACATGAGGAGTTCCAGGATCGACTTTGATGCAGGTTCTGACCTCTAAGGTGCAACACACAGTGATGTGGGGGGGGCTGATCTGTATGAGGGGGGTGTGAGTGGGGGGTACAGAAGTGGATGTGTGTTGTGCTGACAGCCAGTGGAGGAGCTGATGGATGGGTGTGATGTGTTCCCTGGGGACGGAGTGGACGAAGAACCATATATCTGAGTCGTGGATATATTGAAGTTTTCAGATGTGGGTGGAGGGGGCGGACGTGGAGAACGTTGTCGCCGTTGAGTGTGTGTTTGTGCAGCGGCAGGAGGAGGAGGAGGAGGAGGAGGAGGAGGAGGAGGAGGAAAGACATGCAGTGTTACAGAGGTGGAAGATGTCAGGGTGATGGTGTTGATGTGTGACTGGGAGGAGAGAGAGCAACACCCCGGGATCCAACACTTGTCTGCTGGAATAAACCTGTTTCATTGCTGATGTTTTGACACATGAGGAAACAGTAAAACATACGAAGCCTATCATCTGGTCAGACACTGGAATAATTCACCTTCAGTGAAATGGATGAGAAAATAATTAAGAAGACAGGCAACGCTGATGTCATTACCAACACCTGGGATGTTGTTTTTTTTCTGAAACAGTACTGCCGTCTCACTCTTATGGCAAATGTACCGAGGTTAAAACCCATTGTATTTTATACTCCTTAATAATGTGCAGTTTAATTTGATATGTAATTAGATACTGGTATGTACAAGTACCTGTACACTACGTACACTATAACATTGTTCATATCAGTATCAGTTACGCCACATAAACTCATTTTAACAATTCTAACCTCAAGAGTTTATTACTGATTCAATTAATCTTAACAAATGCATTATAGGCATATAGGCAGTAAAAAAAAAATGGAGATGCTCATCCAACTTCTTTATTGTTTGAACGTTTCCATTATTCCAGCGTAGAATGTGTCACTTACTGCCAGTTATGGTCGGAACTGCGACGCACTGGTGCCTGGTCCAGGATGTACGCCGTCTACACGCATAGATAACGTCAAAAACTGCTGTATTCTACTTTAAACTCACTCACAATGTGTCTTACAGTCTTCCTGCGCCTTCGTTTAATGAAGACATTTTGAGAAGATGATTGGTCTCAGTTACTCTATTTATTACCTCTTCTTCTTCTTTTCCTTTCGGCGTTCCCCTCCAGAGGTCTCCACAGCGAAACACCATCCATCTAACTCTGTCTACTGTGTCTTCTACTCTCACACCAATTTAATTTATCACTAATTTACACACAATTTATTTCCAAACAGTGGCAATCATTCCAGAGCTCGTGGTTCTTTTTACTTCCGTGTCACCCAGACGGACCTCTATCTGGCTCTGACCCGGTATTATAATACTAGCCAGTGTTTACTATCCAAATGTAGGTTGATCTGATTGGTCCTCCATGTTTGAAGAGACGTTCCCTTGTTTCCCTATTGGCTCTGTTGTCTGGCTCCTCCCTCCACCTCCTCAGGTTGGACCGTAGCGTCCAGAGCTGGTTCTGGTCATTGTTTAGAAACCTTAGAGAAGAGACAAAGGCCCATTCCTATGACCTCAAGGTTCTTTCTCATGTCATCGCAGCTCAGTTTTGTCCCGACTTATCCTGACAACTACTGTATTATTTATGTGCGTTTACTACCACAATGAAATGACCACAAAAGGCCTATTCAAGAGTTTGTCCACAAAGGACCAATTCCAGTGTCTGTTGATTATATTCTATGAGGTACATACGAACAGTAGATAGATTCCAGCGACCCCCATGACCCCAGTGAAGATGGATCAGGTTCAGAACATGAATGAACGTTGTGTTGTTGTCGTGTGCTTGAGTTTCGTTAACTGGACTCCACAGTCGAAGCCAAATCAACAACGACAGACGAAAAAGGTCATGAGTCTCAGACGCTTCTTGTGTAACCCAGATGAGTCCTCAAAAAGGTTGATAAACTCAATCCCCGGTGCCATTAGAGTGGCGATAAGAGCAGCCGGCTGCGTGCGGACCAGAGCGAGGCCTGCCGAGACCCATGAAACCTCCGCACTTCAGAGATGACTACAGAAATTGGATAGAGGCATTGTGAGTAAAAACCATACAGATTAGCGCTAATGAACTGTGACTCAGCTCTGGAGGAATCGAACGCTTAATGCTACGCTATTGTTCTGTCGCTCGCTGAACGTCTGCCTCCTTAACATGCTCACACAGTTAACACATGGACGTCCACACGCAGTCTAGGGTTTCGAATGAGCGTCGTTTCCATATTTCCATTAACATTGGTGCAGTTTTATAATATAGCATGTTATAATTTTAGAATTATAGTAATAGCCATGTCGTGTAAAAACATCAGGGGACCAAGAATAAGCAGATGGTAGTCTGAACTATCTACAACTCTTATTTTTGAGAAAATTACCTACATCAACAGCATTAATTCCACCAGATTTGGGATCCTTTCATTAACTACATAACAGGGACAGACTTGACACGTGATGGAAATACCTGGTGTCTTGTAAACAGTAAATCTCTGAAGTGACCAATAAAAAAACTGTTAGTTCTTTAATGAAATTTATTATAATAGAGTATAACTGTATACAGGGGGGATAAACACACTCCAGTGCATGGTATTGAAGGGGAACATAGAACATTTATTAACAAAATACAAGAAACATGAATCAAACAATCACAGGACATGAACACAAGCAAATAATAAGAAACCCAACCTGTCAAAAACCACAGGAAACTGAGTCCACAGGAAACATGAGGGTACGGCAACAGAATGTCCACAGATGAGCCCCCACTGCGCAGCTTCCACACCGGCCCTTTATAGAGGGACTAATTACTAATGTGAAGCAGGTGTGCAGCACAGGACGGGTATGCTAGGTCAGTAATTGGGTCTTCCCTTGAAGGAGGAGGCGTATGAGTGGAACCATAACAATAACTCTTTGGATCCCCAATGAGGGTATTATTGTGTAGTCTTTATTTTGTTCATTATTTGCAATTGTCTTATTTTGTTATGTTATGAGAACAAGAAAAAGAATCTGGGGGCGGGAAATGAAAGAAAGTGAATGAAATGAAATTAGCTGCAGATACCTGAGGTCATTTGAGTGCCTTTTCCAGCAGCACCAGGATTAAAATCGTCCTTAACCCGCAGAAGGCTCTGAACACCAAAGCCAAACAGCGTCAGGGAAAGGCTTTGTGCGCTGGCCTTTGTCTCCTTTCACCTTCATCATCCACACCACAATGTTTTCCTCGATATATGATCAATTATTGATGAGGTAAACCTGCATGAAGGAAGCTGTCAGGGCCGATATCTGTCACCATGACGACAGGAAACCTTGTGGGACAAAACGCAATTGTATGGACATATACTGTACATTCCAACTGTGTTCTTTGTGTGTTGGGGGGGGCGGGGGTGCACAGAGTGTGTGAAATGTAATAAAGAGAAAAGGGAGCAGTGCAGAGGGTGTAAAAGTAGGAGCTGAGTCAGAGAGTAATAAAAGAAGTAGCTGAGGAGAGAGGAAAAATGAGTGTAAAGTACTTACTGTATGCACTGTCTCATTCTCTGCAGTGTTTTCTGGATCATTCTATCAGGATGCGCGTTTAACCCATAAACACCCAAAAATCTTCTATCGTTTTCTGATGTAAGAAGTTACATCACTATTGATCCATTTATTTTATCGATCCGTGTGAATAATTGGTGTTAAATGCAGTTGGTGGTGTTTTCGTGATCATCAGATGGTGTATGACCCATTTAGACGTAAAGAGAGTTCATCTACATGACCAGTGGATTAAATACAGGGAAATACATGTTTTACTTAACAATATATCCTTACAGCGCACAATATATGAGTAAATGTTGATAATTTATTTAAGAAAGGTTAAAAGTAGAGCAAAATTCGTTTGGGAACTGACACAGAAACATCATTTGAACACTTTAACAGATCACCGTAGGTAACAGAAATCGGCTTTATTATTTATTCATTAGATTTTAGTTCAGCGTTTTTATTTCTGAAGTTTATAATTAGTTTTTATTGATTGGTGATTTTTTTGGGGGGGCCCTTATATTTATCAGTGTTTGTTTTACTCATTATTGTCGTGTCCGTGTAAAACACCTCATCCGATAAATAAAATTGTCTGAACTGAACCAAACTGAACAGAATCCATGCAGCAAGGACGAACAAATAAAGTTAATTTCGGCTCCTTTTCAGTATAATTATGACACGTTACCCAAAGTGTACAATTTTAAGCAAGTTACACATTTTCCTCGAGCCTTTATTTTTCTCAGTGTAGAGTGAAAAACCACAGAACACAGATGAAAAGTCTGAAGCACAGTTTGTACGAAGTAGAAAAAACGACCAGAGTACCATCAGCCTGAGGGGCAAACGGAGGATAATACTCTTCTTCTGTCTTCCTCTGTTCCTCTCTGTTTTTATTTATTTTATCCCATTTCCACCCCCCCCCCTCCTCATTTTTAGTTTTTCACAGACCCTTGCGCCAGCAGCCCCTGTCTCCATGGAAACTGCAGCCGGAGCGATGGCGATGGGGAGGGGATGGAGCCGGCCTACACCTGTGAATGCAGTGACGGCTATGAGGGGGAGAAGTGCGATCAAATCCTATTGGACCTCCCAGCTGCCGACTGGGATCCGGCCACCCCCTCCGCCCCCGAACTGGCCACCCCCGTCACTTCGGCGACCGCAGCTGCCACTCAGCCACCACAGCAAACTACCGTCCCCTCAACCACAACTCCGGCTCCTCCCACTATGCAACCATGGCAACCGAAACCTGGGCAGAGGATACTGGTGGTGCCATGGGAGGCTGACAGGGTGAGAGGACTCCCATGGTGCATTCAAGCCAATGTACCGTATTTTCTTCACTATTAGGCGCACTTAAAAGCCTGCAATTTTCTCAAAAATCAACGGTGCGCCTTTTAACCCAGTGCGCCTTATGTGTGCACGGAAATCCAAAATCTGTAAAAATTGTTGCTGTGCGATTTTAGTAAGCGCTCTGCTTGATTGACTGTCAAACAAAACAACAACAAACAAAAGAAGAAACAAGAAACAAAAGAAGAAACAAAAGAAGACTATTTACAAAGTTTTTCTGCAAAGTGTCCAACAGAGAACCAGAAGGAACTTATAACAATCAGATACAGGTTTTTACGTAGCATCCACCAGAACTGTACAGACCACACCTGGCGCTCTCCGAACAGTGCTAAACAACCAATCGATTCGTCACAAGTTTCGCAATCACCTTCGCTCTGCAGATTTGACAACTTGGTCTGTACTGACACTACCGCTGTCATTGAAGGATGACAGGTACGGATAGAACTGTAATTGGCGCACTCCAGCAACCAATCCCTTAGGTTTAGGTACTCCGAGAGGCGGTTTGGCATGCTTCCCAGCCGACCCTGACAGGTCCACAAATGAATGAGGGGAGGTTGGCGCTCTTTCCTGGACCAATGGAGCTCATGTCTCCAATGCGCCAAATAATATGGAGCACTTATGTAGGGCTTAAGTACAGAAATAGAACCTGTAATTGAGACCCCCGCCTTACAATCTGATGCACCTCATAGTGGGGAAAATACAGTAGTTGATACAAAATGTAGAAGTAAGAAACTGAGTGGCTTGTGTGTGTGTGTGTTGCAGGTAACTGAGGGTCTCCACTGTGTCAGCCCTGAGCTGTGTGAGCTGACATCAGGAACTCTGACTCTGACCGTGGAGGTGCCTGAAGAGACGGCTGTAAAGTAAGACCCACATTATAAAGCTTTGATCGCTGTCTGTCTTTTGCCCAAAGCCGAGGCCTCTTCAGCGCCGCGGTTGGCCTTTATTTACCCTTTGTTTCTCACACTCTCTTTTCATCGGGGATCTGTCCTGTTGCCGTCAATTTAATAGTCTCAGTGTGACTCCTAGTCGGGCAACCTGCAAACACTCTGACCCAGTAGAGGTGAATGCTTCATCGGCGTAGTGAACAGGATTGTCATTCTCTTTCCTTTTAACATCTATGGGTTTCACCTCGTAAGTCCCACCACACCATGAAAAAGATCAAACTCCATTGTGCCACAACCACACACTGAAAATGGCAAGTTTTCACAAAGACACGTTTGTTTCATATTCAGTTTTTTTTTTTAAGTGTTTCAGTCATTTTAGTTCCATAGCTCTTATTCATCACACAAGTGTCAGCGTTCAAATTTCACTGCTGCCCAACAAGTAGCCAATGTCGAGTGATCCCTCGTTTATTGTGGGGGGTTTACATTCTAAAAATAACCCCCAAAACCCAAAATCCCTAGTCAGTTTTATTTTTTTACAACTATTATATATGTTATAAGGCAGTTATACACTTGTAATGACCTGATCAGTGATTGGTTATTACAGCTGTCACTCATGTGTTTGAACCCTCACTTACTTGATTGGCCTAAATCTGGATGTTGGACTAGATTATAGTTTGACAGCCAAGCAATAGGTGAAGTCCTGTGTCCTCTCAGACTTACAAAGTCATAGTGGAAGTCTTTCCCGACCATTTGAAGGTTTTTGGAAAAAGGTCGTTTGATAATTTCATAAG
Organism: Gymnapogon annona; assembly: GCA_029814585.1. NCBI lineage: Eukaryota > Metazoa > Chordata > Actinopteri > Kurtiformes > Apogonidae > Gymnapogon > Gymnapogon annona. Next base: position 11,583,544 of record JAPTHA010000006.1, on the reverse strand, counting down.
AAGAAAAATCAACCTTTCTGTCGAGAGTGTTAAATTGCCCAAAAACAAAAACCATCCCCAGTAATCACATTGGCAATCACATCCATCAGTCAGGATCCCACACGTACAAAATAGGATGATATATCAGAGTCGTCGTCATGGAGACATTAGATCACTACCAGACCGACGAATGATTGAACAGACAAACACTCATAAAAACACACGCTCCTCCAGGTAATTATTAATGTCACGCTGATCTTTAGGAAAACATTTATTTTCTGGTGAGCTGACTTTCATCTTGATACCGTTCAAACACTAAACATCTTGAAGAATCACAGCGTACAGAAAATTAATTAGACAAATTTGATATAATTCCCGTTTAAATGCTAAATATAAATAAATACTAAATTGAGGCTGAAATTGGTTAAATTAGTGGAAAGAGAACTAAGGAATTAGCTGAAAATATGGATAAAATCAGGAATAAGCAGCCTCTCTTGAGAAAATAATATTAATAATAATTAATAACAACAATGAATAAAACTATTAAACTGTCAATTACTAACTACTAGTTTTAAAATAACCAAATGACAAAAAAGTTTATGTTGTAGTTAAAAGGCATCATAAGAAAACACAGAAATACGATTCAAACTTGACCAAAGCACCAAAAATATTCGCCATATCAAAATGTATGTAACGAGGACAATATTATAAAGGACATAAGGAAATTGATTTCATAATATTTAAATAAATGAATATCATTTAGCTGTGTCAATGCGGTGGTGTTTGTTGAAGTTTTTACACTCTCGGATATCAGACAAAAGGTTGTGGACGTTTGGTTTTATTCAAACACAACACGCACAAATATATATGGAGATAAATATATATATGTATATCATGAGTTAGGTTTTAATGTGTTTGTGGGAGTATGTTTACTTTTTTTTAATCACAGCCACTGGCAATATGTTAGCACCTTAATATTTGCAGATGTAAATGTTGCACAAGTAAACATATTACCAGGTCCAGCTGGAAGCTTCAATATGTTCCACCCACAGATCTGATGTGTAAATAATCACATTAATTTTACACACCATGCAATAAATCTGGGGAGTGTGGAGCTTGGTCTGAGTTCAGTCCAGACAGTTTTTCTTCCACTTTTCTTGGTCTTTAGTTGGACTGTGTGTTACGCAACATAACCTAGGTGAAAATGCTTAAATAAATTGATACCATAAATTAATAGAATGAATATGCTGAACCAAAATTTCGTTTTCAGAAATTGTATTAGTCGTAAAATTTGGGATATAATTACATGAATAGGATTAAAATCAATATTTCATCTTTCGTAGTGTTAATTTGTCGGGTAATTAAGTAAAAACGAGCGCCCGGTTGCTTTAAAAATCCGTCCTTCTGTCAGCCAATCAGAATGGCTGCGGCACTTCCGGTTGGGAGATCCGTTGGAGGTGCGCGAGAGGAGGATGAGCGGAAGAGTTTAGCTGCGAGTGGACGAGGATTACGCTCAATTTTACTTTTACTATTTTACTTTTACTATTTTCATTTTACTTTGAGGATTTGAAGTTGTTGTTTGGTTTCCCTTTCGTCTATTTTAATAGACTGCGTTTATGTGGAAAATTATTTTTCCCAGTTGAATTAAGAACTGTCGAGAACACTCTAGCGTTGGAGACCCAGGGTTATCCACGTGGACGCGTACTGATACGCACGTGTCATGCATACACGGACAGCTACGCACATGGCGGTTGACAGTGAAACCTAATCACCAGAAGTCAACTCCTGTGTAAGACAGGACCCTGAACATATCAACATGTCTTTAAAAGTCTTTAAAGAGTAACTCCTGTCAAATGTCGAATGTTTTTGCTCTCATGGTGAGTTTAAGCCACACCGACAGCTTTAGTGCAGACACAACACAGTTTCAACCTAAACGTATTCTGACTCAAAGTTAAAACTGTCTTAATTAACATCTACTTGTTTTTTTTTTTTATCAGTTTGGATACTAATCAACAAAAATAACAACAGATGAGGTTTCATGGTCAGCATAATCAACCAGTAAAGATGAAAATAGAGCCTCCTTCGGTCCTTCGTGCATTCATTTACATTAACAGCAGCATTTGTTGTGAATCCAAACGCAACACAGCTTTATAATTGAATCTTTTAACATTTGAATCATGTCGTGACCCACCTTTGGGACCTGAAGCAACGTACAACACTTCACCCAGTCTATTAAAAGTTCTCACAACATGTTTGTTTGTAACAACGTTACAAAGTCTCGGTCAATACGGGTCAATGAATAATGCAGAGGCAATAGTGAACTGAGGTGATGATGGTGGACGTCCTTGAAGTTTTCCTTTTATTATAGACGGTGTGCGTGAATCAGGTCTCTGATCACGATCGCACACTGAGAGCCACGAGCTGTGAGTTAATCAACTGCTGCTGCTTTGTTTTCATACTGTGTAATTACTCACGACACCTGAGCACACACACACACACAGACACACTCACTGAAGGACACTTACAGTACGCACACGCACAAGTGGCCTCAATTGGAAGTGCTGTTGCAAAATGTAATCAAGTATCTAAGGGGCAGACCATGGTAAACAAATGATTTTTGACATGTTGAGAGGTTTTGGAGATGAAGTCAAGAGAGGCCAGGCTGAGGATGTCGGGACATTCACACCAACATCTCTCAGCTCCAGATGACACATCCACAGCCCCTCATCATCATCTCTGGGGACTTCAGTCATACTGTCTATGTTGTACAATAATTCAATTTAGGTATATCTTTCTACTCTGTTTTTCTACTCTTTGTATTTAGCTGCTGTAATCTGAAATTTCTCCGAGTGGGACAATAAAGGTATCTAATCTAACCTAATGTCCAGAAGGGAGATGGTGAATATATTGGTAGAAGGATGCTGAATTTTGAAGAGCCAGGCAGGAGGCCCAGAGGAACACCAAAGAGGAGGTTTGTGGATGTAGTGAAACAGGATGTGAGGGTAGTTGGTGTGAGAGAAGAGGATACAGAAGACAGGGTTAGATGGATTCCAAAAAAAGGTCATATTGACGGTGATGAGTTTTATCCACGGAAGCATTAACATCTGTAGCACCTCAGTTATTTCTTATTAAGTGTGATGTACAGCTAGAGTAAAGTATTCGCAAATGAAATAAATATAAGCAAATATTACTAAATGATAGTCAAATGATGATGATGTGAAGCAAAACAATACTTATCATACTGGGGAAAAAAATAAAACTTTGACTCTAAATTAAGGAAACAATTCAATGTAAGAATGCTGCAGGAAATCGCACTTTCTACTTTTATCTAAATGACAACAAATACCTCTTTTTCTTTCACTTCAACATGGGTGGGTCTTAGCACAAATAACACCTGTAGCATCATTTACATTTGACCCAAACACAACAAATACAAACTCAGGCAGATTTGATTCTGAAGACGTTGCTGTTGTGATTCGTCTGGTGATGTCACTCCCCGGCCAATCAGGAGTGTGAAGTCTACTGACATCATATTCTAGGCTTGACTCAGCTCACTTGAACTCTGGTTCAGAGTAGGTACTGAAAAAGTACTCCGTACAATAACATAATGGAAGGAGTAAAAACCAAGAAGAGTCCAGTTGAATAGAGCCCAGTAGGTGTCAGTGGAAAAGCCCCACAAGACTTTAGAACACAGGTGTCAAACATGTGGCCCGGGGGCCAAATCCGGCCCGCCAAAGGGTCCAGTCTGGCCCTTCAGATGA